>JAUZST010071270.1:0-48088 GCA_034779995.1 Parotocinclus haroldoi
CTGGACAGCCACAAATGAGGAGCATTTGAAGGGTAGAGGAAGGAGAGGTATGATACACTTGACTGAACATCTGAGATTTTCGGCACAAAACTAGGATGTGTCTAGAGTACCATGTCTAGAACGTCAATATGTACATACGGTATAAGTTCGCCACTCGTGTCAAGGCAGACCTACTTTGAAACATCTTTAAACTGCTTTTTCCTTCTTTCAAGGTCCCATGCCATCCATGAAATATCTCACCCCCTCCAAACATTTGAGCCAAGGCTTAGCAAAATGGGTCAGGGTTATTAAGAAACACTCATGCTGGGTGTATTTTTTTAAAGAGGCAGTTTTTGAGGAAACTAATTCCTGCCCCTGATTTAATATTTCTATGTGCACAGGTTAAAGATGTATTTTATCCAATAGCTGGTCAATGCTGCTGATCCACGTGCAGATGTGGGAGTTTAAGAGCAGGAAGCTTATTTGCGTGTCTTACAGGTTATTCGCTTGGTTGCTTGCTTGTTAGCTCATGTTTGCACTAGATGATGATCTAAGTCGTTTGATGTGCATAGAGACTTTTGTGCAAGTTACTCGTTTTGCATGGATGACGTTTTGCTGCTTTTATGTAATAAGCCATAAATTATGTCCTAGTGTGAGTAGCACTTCTTTGTTTGTCCCGCCATTCCCTGTATATTTTCTCTAACCATTATAAACTGGTTCACATTTACTTGTTAGGTCTCCGTTTTATCTGGCTAATTTTCTGTGTAGTTTATAATACTGCCTGTCTACTGTTCAGAGGACATGATTCCTGCACCCTTTGATTTCATGAGACAGGCTCCAGAGCTGGCCGCTACGCTGACCAGGATAAATAGGTTGTGTCTGTTGACACAAAAAGAGAAAAGCCATCAATAAGATGGATGGACATCGAATCTGGAGAATCTTTTTGGAGGATATTTTGCAGAAACTACACTTATGATTATGGCTTCTATACCAGGAGTCTCAATAGACTTAAATGCACTTAACAAAAATCTCTAAGCTTTATGAGATGCGGCGCACAGCCTTAAAAGAATATTTCGGATAGGAAAATTAGAAGTTCTTTTGGATTCTTTGTCTTGGTTAACCTTTCAAAGGATCCAAGTAGAACCCTTTTAAGGAGCTACCTTGAGTTCTAGAGCTGAGAGGAATCCTAGAGGAAACCCTTTCTTTTTAATAAAATACATTTATAAAAGGCTTTCAATATAGCAACTCCATTAAAATGTAAAGTTACAGAAGGCTTGGGGTCCAAGAAAATACTATGTTCATGCCAAGCTGATATTAGTCAGTCAATACTATCTCCTCGCTTTGTAAAACTTGGGCTGTGGATGGATGAATGAGCTGCTAACATGGCCACCCAGCACTCTGGATATTTGCACGGACTGATGAGTGAGTAAGTTCCAAAGCCCCAGCTGTACTTCCCTTTCGTCTTGTTACACGGACTGTGACACCTTTATCTTTGCCAATTCTACTTGGATATTATCTGTGTTATTTTTATATGGATCTAGTACAATTTTGCACTAATGTAAAATACAGTATCTCACAAAAGTGAGTACACTGTTGTACTTCTCAAATTTATGTGAATTCACTGCTCACAAAAATGAGAGGATATGTCAAAATGGATACAAAAAGGATCCCACAAGAACTGCTGTACAATCTTATCCGGTTCATGCCCCACCATTGTCACCCTACTGAACAGTCAATTTGTGGCACTCTTATCCAGTTTGACATACTTCTGTTCACTGGTCTGCATGGCTGTCATCCCAGAAGGAAGCCTCTTCTAAAGATGATGCACAAGAAAGTCAACAAACAGTTTTTTTAGGTCAGGATGACTAAGAACATGGATTACTGGAACCATGTCCTGTGGTCTGATGAGACCAAAATCAACTTGCTTGGTTCAGATGGTGTTAAGTGTGTGTGGTGGCAATCAGGTGAGGAGTAGTTGAGTAGAAGAGTAAGTGTGTTTTGCCTACAGTCAAGCATGGTGGTGGGAATGTCATGGATTGGGGCTGCATGAGTGCTGCCAGCTATGGGGATCTACAGTTCATTGAAGGAAGCATGAATGCAAACATGGACGGTGACATACCGAAGCAGAGCATGATCCCCTGCCATCTGGAACTGGGCCACCTGGCAGTATTCCCAACATGATACCGACCTAAACAAACTTCAACATGACCACTGCCTTGCTAAAGAAACTGTTCAAACATGTATCCAGACCTATACCATATTGAGAATCTGTGTGGCATTCTCAATCGGAAGGTGGAGGAGCACAAGATCTCTAACAACCACCAGCTCCGTGTTGTTATCATGGAGGCATGGAAGAGGATTCCAGTGGTAACCTGCGAAGCTCTAGTGAACTCCATAAACAAGAGAGTTAAGGCAGTGCTGAAAATTCATGCTGGCCACACAAAATATTGACTCTTTGGGCACAATTTGGTCATTTTTACTTAGGGGTGTACTCACTTTTGTTTACTTGTTTGTTCACTTCAGTGTTGTCCCATGAAAATATATAATAAATTTGAGGGGTGTACACACTTTTATGAGGTACTGTATATACAGTACAAAGGCTCAAGGTTAATTTCTTTTTGAACATTTCAGTCTGACCAATAGCTACTTCATATTAACAACACTTGATATAAAAGCTACCACTGCAACATAACATACTGTTCACAAAACCTAGAACCTAGGTTTCAAATGAAATATCTTATACTTTTTGTGAGCAGGGTAGTTTAATATGTTTAAAAGTTAAATGTGTTCTAAATTAATATAAAGAATCGAAAATGAATAATACATTAAATATTAGTATTTTTAATTAATATAAGGTTATACATAGAGGCTTGGCTCATTTTTAACTAATGCCTTCACAGCGTCTCCAGACCTTGTCACATCTGTTACATGTTCTCAGGGCACCAGTGGTAGATCTGCCAATTATGGGGTTCTTTGCCAATCAAGCTCTACAGTGCAGGCCAGTGAGCACAAGGCCCACTACAGGATGTCAGGCCCTAGGGCTTCCCTCATGAAGCCTGTTTCTAATTGTTTGACCAGACACATTCACACCAGTGGCCTGCTGGAGGTCATTTTGGAGGGCTCTGGCAGTGCTCATCCTGTTCCGCCTTGCACAAAGGAACAGATACGGTCCTGTCAGAATCAGCAACAAAATACGGAGAGGGACAAAATGTCTATGGCCTTCTCCTATTAAACCATTCCAGTTCTGGGGGTTTGGGAGGACTTGAGGAAAAATATATATGCAGGAATGCACAAAATTTTAAAAGGCACACACATTTCAAACATCACTGTACATATCCAAGTACAAATCCTGTGTAGCAAGCTGTGATACTATTGAGTTATATCAAACTCCTAAACTGAGTCGATTTTTAAGAAAAAAAAAAAAGACTATAGCCTTTTCTTTTTGGTTGGGATTTTGCCGTGCTGATTTTCTTTTCAACTGAAATGAGAGGGGCTATGCTGTTGATTGACTGACTTTTAAACATCCATTTTGGTAGATAGCAGGCATTACAGTATGTATAGCATCATGTAAAATAAAGAGGTAAATACATGATGTCCACAATATTTTTTTACAAGGTCTGGCACCCAAGCAGTGTGCGTCTTTGAATTTTAAACATTTTGTTAATAAATGCTAAAGTTGTGTATTTTTAACAATACACTCAATTGGTAGATTTCTGAATGTTTTATACATTGTGTAAGACTGTTGTTTTGTTATTCTACTACACATTTACAACAGTCTCACAGGGTACTATGATACGATCATGTCTGCAAGAAGCACCCGAGTTCACTGAATATTTCCTAGAAGCGTTCTGCTATCGTGACCATTCAGTTTATGCCCTAGGCAACGTCTGGACAGATAAGCCACTGTTGGTTTGAGAATAAGCGTTCACATATGTTAACTGCTTAAAGATAGCAAAAGAAGAACAATCAGTTGCTGAAGCTCCCTAAAGATGATCTACACCAAGTCTGGAAAAACCAAGGTTGCTCTTGGAACATAGCACAAACAAGGCTGGTTTAATATTGACTCTTTTTGGGCACACTTCCCTTTGAGAGCTGTGATCAGAAGCCAAACACAATAAAAAAATTCAGCTCAAATCCTGATGAATAGCTATTCAGAAAGCCAACAATAATGTTAATGGTTACGGTCGACATATAACCTATAAGTGTTGACAGAAAATGGTGTTTGTGTATACATAAACTTCTTTTATTCTTATTATCAGGAGAGTCCTAACTACTGTGCTAATACACTGCTCTCAATTTTTGCAAGCAGTTTATTATACAATATAATAAACATAAGCTAAGAGAGGTCTGTGATTGGCTAGCGTCTTCATGATATACAAGAAAGAGGAAAATGCAGCCATTCCAACTCCAACTCACACAACAGGACTACTTATGCTCTCTAGGAGTCCTGGCTATATATGGATTCTAATAATCTAGTAATCATGTCATTACTATTTATCGAAACACACAATGCAGTTGTACGTTATCATCTTATTAATCACATTTACTCACATTTCAGCCATGTTTTCAGGCAAGTTGGCCGGGATGGCTGTCAATCCTTTACCCCTGCAGTCCACGATGTTGTTGCTGCACGTGCACATGGCCGGACAGGAGCCAGCAGCAAGATTGCATAAGTGAGGGCTGGAATTTTCTGAATGACCTGTAATCACAAGCAGACCCAGACATTGTACATATTGTGCAACTGAAAGTAGCAACAAATAGACTTACAATTAAGAAAGTCTATGTGGTAGCTGTGAGTGATAGAGTGGTGTTTGTACTAGGTCGATACAATGGTGGTAGTGTCCATGCTAAATACATAAATATACTTGTAGTTCTAAAATTATAGACTGTAGTACATGTTTCTGTCTTCCTCAGAACCAGGGGTGAAAGAACTTTTAATGCCTTGCCGGTACTACTAACGACATTGGTCGCTCCATATTTTTCAGCTTCCCTCACCCACCTCCTCAGGCTTCATGCAATCTTGAAGCAATGAAATTTAAAGCTCTTGACACATCTCAGACTTTTAAATATTTGAATAATTGTTCTCTTCAATGTTTTTTTTGAAAAAGAGCTGCAGTTCTTCCACCTTAGCAGACAGAAACCAGTTCCACCATGCCCGCGTCCCGTCAGAGTGCAGTAACTCCCTCCATCATTTAGTTATTAGGAGACGATGTGCCTCCAAAAACTTACCGCTGAGAAGTCATTATCTTCAATCTACTTAGTTATTTATTACTAATTTAAATTGTATTATTGATTTAAATTGCATTATTTACTATTAATACAACTTAATTATTTCAATTACCATCTAGGCCACCCAAAGAGGTTTAGTCCCTTTTTGAGTCTTGGTGCTCCCAAGGTTTCTTCCTTCTACATTAAGGGAGTTTTTCCTTTCCACTGTCGCCCTAGGCTTGCTCAATTTGGGATTGGTCTTTCAAGATAATATAATATCGTAAAGCTGCTTTGTGACAATGCACCATTGTTAAAAGCGCTATATGAATAAATTTGACTTTGTCCAAGCGACCCTATGCTAAGGCACAGAATCCTAGTTAGATACAGGTTGCAGGCTTTCGGGATTTATCTCTAATGTGTAGTTGTTAATTTGGGCTTGCTCCCTAATCCTGGATATCTCATTAATATTCAGTAGTAAATTAACTACTAAAGTTAAAAAAAAGTATCATTACACTGTTTAATGTATACATTACCTAATTACTTTATTACAGTTATTATTATTATTATTTTAAGTGGTCACTCTCATATTGAAGCAGGCAGCCCGTTGCTTCTTTTGGGCTTGTGCAGTGCAGTGGTGAACAGTAACAAACAGTTACTAGTAGAAGTATTACTGTGATTTGTCATTTATTAATTTGACAAAACCAGGGGTGTGTCTAGACTACTTCTTGTACTCGAGCGCACACAGAATCTAGAGGGGCACAGCTTTAAATAAAAATGTGGGGAGATTTCAAAATGCAGTGTAAGTGCATTCATTTTGCTTATGCTAGTGTTACTGATGCCTTTGATAATTTAATTAATCCCTTTGTTTTAGCGGTCTAATATGTACTATATGGTAGGTTGTATAGTAATAAGTGGCAAAAACATGCAGCTATAAGTTATTGTTACACTGCCAGAGGCAGACTGACTTTCTTTCAAATATTTGCATTTGTGAAAAAAGAACGTTTTGAAGCGTTCACAGGCTTTTACTAATATACTGTGGCATTAAGGGTAATGTAGTTCCCATAGTGAATTTTCATGGCATGCCCTCTTTTTACTGCCATGTTAATAGTGGGGCACATGAAACACTCGGGGCATGTGCCCCAGTAAAGTAGGTCTGGCGATGCCACTACATTTATAAGGGACAAATTGAACTATTGACTCCATTACAGTTATGGAACATCTGCAGTTACTTTTTTTATTACGGACTGGAAAAATAATTATGATATATTGAAATGTCATTGAATACAATGTGCCTTTGCACCAATCAGAGCAATCCCAACTCTAGCTAACTCTGTTTAAAACTAACAATGAAATAAAACAAGCTATGTCATTTTATATGTTTATTTAGTAACAATACTTTCATTTTTAATACTTAACAGAAGTGAAAGCTTAAATGGAGAACTTGTACTGGGGTAATATTATACTAGCAGCAGGATCTGTACTTTCATTCACTTACAGGAGTTCTGTACTTTGTCCACCACTGAGAGTGTGCCTTGTGAACACACTGGCTACATTTCTTGCATAATGAATGGATGCAATGTTTTGATTGAAAGGTGTAATTGTCTAGGAATGTTATCCTAACATCCTAAGTACCCTTAGATACAAATATAGAATGAGAAGGATGGATAAAAATGCAGAAAATTTGAACCGAATACATAAAGGACATCAGAACCAGTGTCTTTCTTCATATATATATATATATATATATATATATATATGTCACAAACACACATGAATACAATCACAACGGAAGACTCTGAAATGTGCACCATCAGTGCTTCTCACTGCAGTTCACCCAAAGTAGGTTTGAATTCCGTACTTAAGTCTCCGCGTGTTCTCTGCTGGATTCAGCTCCGTGACTGTCAGCGTACATCTGATAACCTCATGACAGTCAGTCTAACCCAGAAAACGAATAAAACAGACTTCTAAATGGGCTCATTTATGCTGCATAACAAATATAGTCCTTGGGAGCCCTTCGAACGATTAATATTTGATTCGCTTCTCTCTGTTCCAGTGTTCTGGTTGAGCCAGCTGCCTACTGGTTAATTTATAGCCAGAGAAACTCACCCGGCCCACATGGAGAAAGAAGAGGCATGAGAGAAAATGCGAGAGAGGAACCAAGGTAGTGGAAACACCACTTTTAGAACGTGTTAAAAACAGGGACAAGTGAAATTAAATGCAGTTTACATGAGCCTGAAAGTCATTGAGATGTAGATTAATGCAAAAACAGACTTGGAATTAACCAAGGTGTGCATGACTGTCTGGCCTGAACGGCATACACTTTTCCCCTGTGTGTCTGGCCATATCGAGTGGAATTGTCCATTTAAGCATTACACGGCCACATTCCTGGCAGCACTTCATGGCCCATTGACTTAATTATTGCTGCTTAAACACTTAACCTATCAGAAGACCTTGGTTTTGGCCAAGGCACCAGTCACTTTTCTTCTCATAAATGATGGTCCAAGGTTGCGTCTAGAGATTTGGTGAGAGCCTCTTGGCCATCCAGACAGCAAAATTTTTCGTATCAACCCCCTCTTCTCTATCCCACCCCAAGTCCCACACAGGTGTCCTGTCTTGCACAAGGGCTACACACAGAGACACACTCATACAAACCCTTCCTCTTTAGCAAAGCAGCCAACATATGTTCTGTGCCAGCGAGTCACTCTGTAATGATCTCTATCCGAGAGTTCATGTGCTGGTCAGGTCTCTGGTGACATTGTTTAAGTCTGAGTCTGTGTGTGTGGCGGATAGACACGAATGTTTGTGACTCGTTGGCTGTATTTTTACAGATTTACAGCATTACTGAGGTACTAACTTGCAGTATAAATAACAACTGTGATAGCATTTCTGATTCCATTTAGCAATTTAGAGTAGGCAACTGACCATGGGAGGAAGATACAAAAAACCAGACAATTGGCAACGTGTGGTAGTGGATTGTAGTGGAGTTCATGGAGCCGTCCAGTACAAGCACTACCTAAGAACAATTGGAGAATATCTATTAATCAGGTAACTTTCAATGCCCATAAGTGGACTAACAGTTAATAAAATTGCGCAATACCCTACTGAATGATGGCTATGTGGAATGTCCAGAATCTTTATTTGCTCACCATGACAGAACAACAGCCCGAGCCTAGGGAATATTAACCTCTTCAAACCTTTTCAGTTAATCTCATAACTCATGTCAGGCATAAATCATTTAGATTTTTCTAATCCCAAATGCAACAAGTTCTTTCCAGTTTTTCCTATATCATTTGCTACGTAGCTGCCTGTAGCACTGTTCCCATTGTCAGTACATAATTTATACACTATTATGCTATACGCTTGTGTAAAAATAACAACGCATGTGGAAAGGTTCTTACTCCCCAATGAACACTATGACTATATGATGTTCCCAAACTCAGCTGCACTGACTTCCTCTGGGTCATGCAAACAAGACCTAGTTCTAACTAAATGGACCTTGTGCTGTTAGACCAGAGACTGCTGCTTCACGTCAAGTCGCTAGGGAGGAGACAAGTCTAATTGCTGATTGTCCAAAGGAAAAAAAAGAAAAGCAACAAAAAACAGTTCTCTATGGATGCAAGCTGCTTAAGGGAAGGCTGGCCAAGTCTTCCCCCAAAGCACCAGTGGAGGTAACAATGAACAAATGCGTTGGGGACTGCCTATGTTTGCTGTTCTGTTTATGTGCTGCTAACTAGACAAAGTAAAAACAAACACTCCTGACCAAGTCCCAAACGGCATACAGCATTCTAAGAAACGTTGGTGGGACTTGTAATTTGAAGGTCAAGGTATGCATTTTGCAAAAAAAAAACAGCTTATTACACGATTATGAGCAACAATGTTATCTAGAGTCACTGGTAGCATCAAGCTCATACCAATTCAACAAGAATACAAGTTGATCAAACTTCAGTAGAGCAACAAGTTCACATCCCTGCCAGATATCTACTTACATTCAGTGGAATAAACGCCTGCTTTTCTTTTCAACTCATTCCAAACCTGCTCTTTTCATGGGACTGCAAGCAGATACTCCTTCCAGGCCTGCAACTTCATATTTCCAATGGACTACAAGTTGCCACTATTTTCAGAGTTCTGGAGAATTATCAGAATGTGCTGGCAAACATTCCCTACATGCATAGATTACATATCATATGTCATACTTATTTGGAGTAAAAGTCCTAAGAAAGACCAACAAGGAATAAAAGGCCTAAGAAACCCTTGATAAAAACATTTTTGAGGTATCGAAAGTAGAATGATACTCGTTATTAATTCATTCCAGAAATCATGTGAGTGAGTTGCTAATGCTCAGCATTACTGAATAGGATTTGTAGTCGTTTTCCTTTCGGTTGGCTGTCACTTCTAACCATTTTAGGACCTTGGGGACCTTGAGGACTTATTTGCATTAAGAATAGAGGATTGTATGTGTAAAAATGGAGAATAACTCAATAAATACAGCGAAATTTGCAATGAGATTGATTGAATGTGATTCGATCACAATTGTGACTGTTTACTAAATCATGATTCATGAATCGAGATTCGTCTGAAACTAATCATTTGGCTCGACTCATACAAGATTAAGATGGCATCAAAGAACTGAGGTACCACTGTGTAAATAATTTATAGGAAATACATGCCTGAATTTCATGTCATTGTTGTTTATGGCATAAAATATACACACCTCTTAACACTTTGAGGGTCAGAATTCATTAGCTGTAAGAGAAGAGCAGAAGTGAGTCTGCATTTACATAAACTTTATACTGGTCCACTGGCCTGCTGGGGCGTGGCTTGCATGGAAGTGTTTTACTGTGCTATGGACATGGACTGGTGCTTTCCGGCAAGCGACTCTTTGGCTCCCCCTCTCTCCCAACCTATGAACACGCCTTCCATTTTCTGCTTCACACCCCAATCGCATCGTGACAGGTCTGTCAGAGTGCTGCCCACGTCAGCTGCTATATACACTGGATAACCGCTCATTGTTGCTGTTTTTTTCCTCAATCCCTTTCCCCCTTCCCTGTGGCTAGTCTCTCGTCAAATGTCATTATATGTGCTTATGTGCTAAGGAGTTGTTTTTTTTTCGTGCTCACATACTGTATCCTTGAAGGACAGTATGTGGACGGGGCTTTTTTTAAATATCCACTCTTCCCCGATGTTTACCATATTCTAGTTTTCCTCAGTTCCGTCTTCCTGTCTTGTCTCTCCCCCATTGCTTGGATTCTAAGACTGTACTAATTGTAAGTCACTCTGGATAAGGGTGTCTGCTAAATGATGTGAAGAAAGAAGAAGCATTTCCAAATTACTTGTCAAACTGGTGCGCACACATTATTTAGAGGGGCACAACTGTTCCCCTCTGCTTGCCAACAGTCACAGGGTCACAACAGTGCATAAAATAAGCGTATTGAATATATTTAACACTAAAGTGGCCGTTTCTCTATTATGGATGTGAAATGAAGAACAAATGAAAACAGAATAATGTTGCATTTATTTTGCTCATTGTAACATAACTGATGTGAACGCATATGCTTTGGTCTAATCTGAACATATACAGTGGCTATGATAGCATTACATTTTCTGCAGAGTGGCTGTCTTTCTTTAAAATACGTGTGGATATCTGTTACCTCATGAGAAAAACAGAACGAAACTGACTGAGTGCATTAGCTGCTTATGTTCTTGGAATAAAAGCTGAGGCATTTTGGGTAATGTAGTCCCTGTAGTGAATTTGTGTGGTGTGTCCTGTAAGTATTTTATCCAGGATAATATTGACTTTTTACCCAAATGATTTTAATGGGGCACAGCAACATTTTAGTAGGCATGTGCCCCTGTAAAGTGGGACTGGTGATGCAGTTGAAAGGAGGGAAACAATAATTTGCTCAACTAAAAATTAACACAATTGGCTGAAATGTACATTATTAATGCTTACTCTGATGACATCAGAGATGATCAATACTTATACTATTTTAATCAGAACTAAATGCTAAATATCGTTACTGTCATTATATAGAGATCAGATGCTGTGTGTGTAGATTTTGGCAGAAACGACGAGTTTACAACCAGCAAGCAGCCTTATTTTGAGACAGGCAGTCCTACAAGTTGCTCCTATTTCCAGTAGACCAGATAAGCTACTGGGTCTCTGTTTCTTTTTGTTTCTAGTCCTGGTGAGGGTTGCTGTAGACTATAACCTGTAACGTTTCCCTTTTTCACAGAACTACCTCTTGACATGTTCCCCAGTACTGCTTTGTCCAGATGACTACAAGCTGATATCTTGGAATAAAAATATAGCTTGCAGTTTCAAATAAATCATCATTCCTATCCCCCAAGTGATTAGCATTCTCAGGATTCTGACCACAAACCTGAATAAGCTGAGCAGATGAACTGTATGTCATCTGGCTTTAGAAACTATCAGCAAAAGTTGATCTCCTCTGCAACACATCTGCTGTTCTAAGCAGAGATGACCTTGTAGGTTATACATGTTCTCACACAGCCTCAGTATTTTTGTTTGGGTGATGAAACCAAAGTGTGGGAGGTACCTGCCCTCCTGAACTCCTCTGGGAAAATAACTTTCACTATGATCTTTTTTAGTCAGAGCAAGATAGCTTGCCAGTTGTTTTCATTGTGCGTAGGTGTGCCCAATGTTCCGGTACTATAGACACGGTGTATGAGGGGATCAGAATAAGCCTGAATATTACAGCTGTAAGGAAATGACTGGTCTTTAAACCCGAATGGTCTTTACGTGCAAACTTGGATCTTGCTTTGGAACGTGGGACTACTTGGGTCTATCCTAATACAGAGACATGAGGAAGGTGTTTCAGTTTCAAATTTGGGAGCTCAATGGTTAATGCTCTGTATTAACAACCAGTAGGCTGTGAGTTCACATATCGGCTTCCCCAAGCTGCCACTGTTGGGGCCCTTGAGCAAAACCCATAAGTACCTGTTTTTATGTCAAACAGTTTGATGTGATTTACAGTAAGCTGCATCCCAAACCACATACTATATATTAATACCAAGTCAAATATACTGTCTTGACGTACAATTCAGCATGGTTTGGGACACAGCCAGACTCCTTCCTATGGCCCGTCGATGAGGTAGAACTGCTTTTAGACTTCAAAATGATTATAAGCAGCAAAAGCCAAAAGAAACCAACAGTGGGCGACTTATCAAAACAAATACTGTGAAGTTCCCACTGGCTGTGGGATGCATTTTTGTCTTGGAGACAGGATGATGTGGCACAGTGGCACAACAAGTATTGGTGGTGGCACACAGCTCCAGCACCCTGGGAACCAAAGGTAAAGTTTAGTCTCTGTTTACTGTTTGTTTGGAGTCTGATATTCTCTCCCTACATCTGGTGGAGGTGGGGGGTTCACACTAAATACTTGCTACTGTAGTCTATAGAGGCTGCTTTCCTGATTTTTTTTTTTCATTTAAAAAAATCATTGAAATTTCCTTTACTTTATTATGGTATGTTCTTATAAGAAGACTGAGAAGTAATTACATAGGGTTATATACCACTGCTAAAACAGCGATTTATTTAATATAACGGTGGCCTAGTGAGGACATTTAATCTCTTACTAAAAAAAAAAAAAACTCAACACTGAGTCAATTCAATTTCATATAAACTGTGACTTGAAATTCACTGACTTGCTTGTGTGTCTAACTCGAAGGGCAGCTGGAAAGGTGGTAAAGCAAGGAGTCACCTGAACAGCTGAACTCATGTTTCTGGATCTCGGCCACGTTGATCCCACGCAGCTGTGGTGGAGATGAGCACTGTGTAAACAGACCGAGTGTGGGCCTCTGACGCAGCCACTGGGAGAGCCAGGAAAGGTGGCAGTCGCAATTCAGGTTGTTCGAGTGCAGCCGGCTGGAAAAGGAAAGTCCAGTCACGAGGAGGATGTACAGATTTAATACTTGTATGCATATTGAACTAAGAACACACAGCGCTTTAGCTAAAACACATAACACAAATGGTTTTACATTTCACCTAGACAAGAGTAAAACATTTAATTTAACAAAAAAATTGTTTGGTGTAGTCCTGTCAAATAATGTATTTTCTAGCCTATTAACCTTTAAATGATGGATTATTCTAAGCAGAGACAATCCTTTCAGAAAGCCAAATCATAACTGCTTGGACTCACTGATTTCCAAGCCTTGCTGTAACAGTGTGCTCTTAACCCATTAAGAAATTCCCACAGGAAAGCTGGATGTGCATTATTTTATATTGTCATACACACTTTAGGACAAAGCCCCATGTAATGTCTGGACCACAATAGCTAAAACCATTATGCTATATTCTTTCTCGCATGTCGTGACACAACCCCAAAGTAATCATCTCTATGTTCTGTAATCTTGTACAAAAAGCCAAGCTGCTGATAAATTGTGGGTGGTATTTTTTTACCATTCTTGAAAATACAGCGAAGTACTGATCTTTATTGCAGTATGGTTTCAAATGTCGTCATTATGTATAGACAATAGGGACAGAAAAGAGATATTCATTTCTGTGTCTGTTCGCTCTGAGTCTCTAAGGAACAACTGAGGAAGTGGTTTCTGGCATGGGTACAAACCCCAGTGTGGCCCATGGCTGCCCACCAAGACTCCATGGAATGACACAGTGTGTGTCTTCTGGACCCAGGCACTGTGGGACAATGGTTTCACTAGCTGCTGGACTGCCTGCTGAGCCGACCAAAAAAATTAACTCAAAGTAAATAAAAGTTTGCGGATTAGGGCCCGATGAGACTCCATGCTGCTTTAAAGTAGTAAAATGAATCTTTCAATCTGTTTTTGTGGTGTGCCATGAGAAGTGAACTGAAATGTCTGCAATCTGTCACACGGAAAACTTTTTTTCCCTTGTCAGCCAGAAAAGACGGTGCTGTTTGGCAAAGAATGTTTGAGAATTTGAAACACACCAGCAGTTTCTGGTTTTCATCTCATCTCAGGCTCTGATTTAAGACTGATTGTAATGCACTACATATTGTCTTGTAAGAGGTCAAAACTAGGTGGTTGGTTTGTGTGAGCTATTATGGTGAAAACACTAAATAATGGATTTCCTAGAAGTGTTTGGTCTGAACTGCAGAAACGCAGAATTTAAGGATGGACAAATCCTAAATTAGTTTTCACATATGCAATTGATTGAGTGTTTATTAAACACAGGCATGTTGGTAGGGAAATAATGAAATACAGTGGTTAATTAGCTTAATCGTATGGTAGAAATATGTTTCAATTTGTTCAAATTCGATAAAAACGGACATCAGAAATTGCTTTTGACAGTTCCATGCGTTACAATTTTTAGCTTTTAAATATATATGGATATAGTGTAACAGGAGCATTTTCACCTGATCTGGTCTCAGGTTTCACAAGGTCATGCAGATGTCCAATTTGTTAAGATGAAAAAGGCAAACAATAGCTATACGCCTAAACATGCCAATATCCATTGCTAGACCGCTCACTACCAATTATAATAAACAGATTTTAAGAATAGCCGAGTTAACAACCAGTGCCTATAATAGGATGGAAGATTGTTATGCTCCCACACACAGTGAGGAGGAGGACTGGAGAGATAAAAATGATTCTGGTTGGAGATTTGCACATTCGGGGGTCATCGAGCCTCCAAATCTACAAGCAGATGATGCACCCATGCCAACAACTATGTTACGAATTTCACAAGAAAGCCCCTTTTCATCCAACCACAAACCTACGCATCTGGTGTTCGCTAGATACTACTGGAACATCAGTCATTCACTTTCCATACCCACTTAATCCAATCCAGTGCAGGGTGTCTGGGATCTAACTGGCAGCACAGGGAACAATAGAGGAGACAACCCTAGACAGGGTGCCAGTCGTGCACATGCACATACAAACGCATGCTCACTCATGGTGGTGACAATTAAACAAACGTATTGGAATGTGGGAGGAAACCAGAGTACTGGGAGGAAACCCACTCACATACTGGTAATTCAACACAGGCAGCTGCTAGGTTTTGGAACAGTGAAACAACAGCACTAACCACTTGCCTTAACTGGAACATCAGTTGAAATACAGCTTGTTTAGCAATAATCAATCTAGCTGAGTTGGCAATAAAAATAAGGAGAGATATAAAGAAAAGGACCAAATCCACGGGGCGATCTGTGAAATTGTTCCTTGAAACCACAGGAGCCCTCCACCATGTGCATACACGACATCATAGACCCCATCAAGTGCTAGGAGATTTTAAAAATCTAATCTAAAGCCTCTAATTAAATCTTCTAGCTGAACAATGATTCAAAACATACATCCAGATTCACACAGCATGGCTCTACGAGCACAGAAACAAGCTTCTGACATACATGGTCAATGCCGTCTCCTGATCTAAATCCCAAAGCCTCTGTGGTCAGATGAAAAGGATAGTTCACAAGAGAGGACATAGGACATGGGAGATCTCTGTACGGTTCTGCACTGAGTAAATCCTCATTTAATCAAGCATTATGGGAGATAAGTCTGGGTCCTATTGGCAAACAAATGTTGGACAAGGAAATAAATGAAATGTGCCAATAATTTTGACTTTGTAAAAATAATTGCTTTCATTTCTTTCTTAGAAAATCTCAACGCAAAAAAACATGATTCTGTAACAGCCATGTGTCCGGAATGAGATCCCAAATGAATGTCATACCATTAAACACAAGATTTCCTCATTTCTATTGACCATTGAGAACAAAATAACTAAGTGCAATGTGGTTTTCAAAGTGATGACACAATAGAATGAGGTTTGGCTTGCGATGGTGTATTGTGTCTGTGTGTTTTACTCACAAGGTCCTCAACTTGGGCATGTGGTTAAAACTCGACACCGGTATGGCACTGATGTTGTTGTTGTTTAGAGTCCTGTGGAACAAACAAGTAATAAATAAGCAATTACAATGAGCTATGCCAAAGGCTTGTCAGATTTATGTTATGAATCCTGAGGACAAATTTAGCCCTGAATGATTGTTCTTTCATATTTCAGGAGAATCAACAGTGAGTATCCTTTATACAGTGTGAGTCAAAAGCCACAGGAAACCCATTTATTTCAGAAACGAAAGGGAAAATTACACATCTAAATACCCTAGCAAATAAAGGGGCCACCATCTTGAAACCCACCATACTGGATCAAGGGCAAGTTTTTCTAATGGGAAGGTGATCATGTAACATATCAAAGAACATCAAGGAACATCAGAATTGTCTCAGGAAGATGTACAATATGTTTTGTGGTTCCAAATTTATGAACACAGAGGTTTTGTTGTACTTTTGTTCTTCCTCACAGCTAACTGAAGATGGAATTGATGGTTCTGATGTCCAGGGAATGCAGCTGCCATAGCATATCAACAGACTTCAACACCCAGAAAAATCACCAATTTCACACATCGGGACTGTGGACAACAAGCCATGGAGTGTTAAGCCAAAGGCTGTTACTGAGGAAGAAACCTAAAATAAATAGTTTTGCAAGCCTTTGAGAAAAGTCCACAACACAGCGCGCAATGTATCCTGTGGCTTTTGACTCACCCTGTGTCCTGTGGCTTTTGATGGCTTTTGATTTACATATCAGCTTGATCACAGATTTGAAAATTCCTTATGAGAAGCAGAACGGCTCAGAAGGGAGACATAAAAAATATTAGATTGAACGAGCCAAAACTGAGCTTATCTTGAATCTAATGTCCAATGATTGCAAGCCCAGTCTGGGCTTGAGCCCAGGATCACAGAACTGCTGCTTCCAGCAAATCCCCTTACTGCTGAGATGGAAGAGTTACATTATAAAGTTTTAGACCTGTACACCTATCATAATGTTAGTGATGATTGACATAAATAGTGTTGGCATAGTGATTAAGGAGGTTGAGTCTGGGTTCAAATCTCCCCTCTGATAAGCTGCCAGAATTGGGTCCCAGAGCAAAGTTCCTTAACCCACATTTGTTCGAATACAATTTTTTAAAAAGTTACTCTGGATAAGGGTAATGATGTGTAAATACTCTAAATGTAAATGAGAAATAACAGCCACTAGTTAGCATGGTCATTATTTGACTATAAACTGTTAGTATGGTTGAGAAGTTTCTTTTCAGCAACAGATAAACACGAGAATCAAGAGGTTGGGACAGTGGGAGTCTTGCTAAAACTCATGGGGAGACAGACGAGATTACTGGTGTCTGTCTGCATGGGAGAAAAATCTGAAAGACAGGAGACCAAAGCAAACTGAACGTCCCATTTGTATTTGCATTTGAGTTTACCGTTTTCTAGGTGATACTACAGAGATACAGTATTAAGAAAACCTTCTTTGTGACTTCCTTTTCTTATGGGATACTCAAATCCCGACAATCAGAAGGAAATTGCTTAGTTCATCAATGTTCATTAAGGCTTAAGACCTTCTCCATAGTGACATCTAATAGCTAGCCAAAACAAACTCCTTCATGAGACTTGACTTCCATACATTCTAACATAATAAATGAATGTCAATAGGCCACATAAGCAAGGAGACCTTGCTAACTAGATGAGCTAGATTGAGCCAACTAGAAGTAAGCAAGATAAACACTAATATGATTGTTTATCTGTATTATCATTTAAAATACAATATTCAGTCGCAGAACATTTCGTTTTAGGATGGTAGCTTTAAGATACAGTACTTGAGAAGAAGAAGATTTTACTTTTTATTTTAAATTGTTAGCTGTTACTCGTGTTATTTTATGTTACTTTATCTGAGTTGTTTAGGACATTCTTCCTGTGTTACCAATTCATACTGTATCAGACTATAGCAAAACTTACTGTATCAGTGTTTTAATATCTCCACATAAAAAAAGAATAAATTAAACCAGTAGTTCTCTAATTTGTGGGTCCCTGTTGAATTTGCCTCTAACCCCTTCCCAGCAAGCGGATTGATGTACTTTGTGTATTCACTGCTCACCACGGTTCATAATACGACTTGTTTGTGTCTGACACAATTTGTTCAAATTATCAGTTCTCCTTCTTGCAATTTTTCTACCATCTGCCTCTCTGTTTCTTTGCCCCTCACGCTCCTGGAGGGCATGTAACACTCCATCTCTCACAGACAGACTGTAACAAGGAGCAACACGGTATCTGTGAGCGCTACACAGCAAATTCAACATTACTAGAAATGGTAAGAGGTGCTAGGATTGTGAAATTGCTTTTTTGAAAAAAAGTGTCTGCAAGCCTTAGGGTGGCTTATGGGGTTTTATGAAGTCTCATCAGTGTCTGGCGGGGGTGCGGTTGCTTCCTAATAAGAAGCAGAAGCCCTCCTTTGTTCTTCGGCTGGAGGTCATTTTAATCAGACCTGCTGTCTGTCATATTACAAACATGCATACACACACAAAGAGGAATGTATACACAACCACATTCGGAATGGGATTGGCTCCAATTTCCAATGCCGACGATTAAACGTGAACTCTGGGTTGTGAATCTCATATCCTTTGTTCCCATTATAATCATAGGTGGCAAGAAACTCTATCGTATAGGACGTTAAGAATAATATGGATGTAAAGTCTGTAGCCTAGGTGAATCTGTGTTACTTACAAAACCTCCAGACCTCGAAGCGCGCGAAAGGCCCCATCTTCGATACAGCTGATGTGATTCTTATCCAGTTGACTGCGAATTGAAAAGAAACAGCAGTTTAAAGACCGACCTGTTTGAAATGGTCACGATGGACACCCCCCACCCACACGCAAGCACACGTTATGGACACGATCAATATGTTCCAATATTCAGAACATAACCATAAAAGCGGTGAGCGATGCAGAACCTATTATGTAACATCTACTCCATTAATCCTCTGCTCTATAATAACAGTCGTTCCCATAAGCAAGAGATTATTCTAGATGCGTAGAAAGGGGAAATCGATACACATTCTTTATAATGGTGAGAACTCTCTGGATCTAGATCAACTCCCAGAGGGTCTTTATGATGGTTCAAGTACATCTCACGCCATACTGAAAAAGTCAGTGAAGTGGCAATTCATTATGGATTAGCTAGGTACCGAAGCAAATCGAGGGTTGAGGCTTGAAATTGAACCGTAATTTTATTTAAGATCATTTACATGTTCAGCAATGCGCAGACCCTCTTAAGCCGGAGCAATACACATCTGAGATGAGCAGAGGGGTTAATAGCAGCTCGGCAAAGTCAAGCTTTGAACTGACAACATTAAGATCGGTCTTAACCACTGAGTGACACAACAGAAACAACCAGGATTGGCATTCATGGACCACATGGGTTACATAGTGGGTTGGGTGGGTTTTCTGTTGTGGGGGCACAGTGCTTCAGACTCTAATCATCCCCAGACTGCTCATTGGAATGCTTCCACTTTCTCATCCAGGAGAAACTGTTGAATTTTATTCCATTTTTTATCTCTACTCACCTGAGATTTTACAATATGTTTCTAACACGTTTGACAGGGTTGGTAGTAGCTACTCCTAAAATTTGATTGGCCAGTCTTTGCACCAAGCCAAGACCTGGCCGATGGATAAGACTTTCCAATCTCCTAAATTTTAGTCTTTAAGTACATATTGTACCAATTTATTACTCTATCTGTAGTTGTAGGTTATAGTATGCATTTCTTTTTCGGAAAGGAAACAAACTTACAGATTCTTGATATCTGTAGCTCCACGGAAGGCCTTGCGAGGAATGGCCTGGATGAGGTTCTCACTTAGGTCCCTGATGAATCAGACAAATAGATAAATTAATATTAAAGATGCACCGATATTGAATTTCTTTCTTATGATAAGCGTTTATTAGCACGTTGTTGCCGAAACTGATAATTAAACCTTTCTGTATTTACAAGAAGATTTTACATAGCAATACAAAAGGTAAAGAAGATATGATTACTGTAAACTTAAGTTGCTGTTCAAGCAAAATACAATTTTAAAAAGGTAAGAATATGTTTTTAGTTTTGAATAGATACAAGCAACACAACGAACAACCTACATACAGCATCAGACATTTTGCTTAATGAATAACAGCCAAAAGAAAACCAACGAAATAGCCATGTATAAATTATTAATAATGATTATTAATAATTAACCAATAACAATTCAGCTCGAATTAGATTATCTGACCAATAACAATAGCTCAAAGAAATCCATAAATTGGCAAGTAACAGAAGCTGATCGTCACTAATTACTGTACTGGAAAGGATAAAATGCAGAGAACCCGTGACTATAATAATTTACAGCACTGATTGTTGCAAACACATTTACACGCTTTTGCACCAATATAAAGCTTAGTGCACCCAAAGCCTGAAGTGGTTTTTAATCTCATTCCGAGCACAAATCCTGACAAAATGCCAGCTTGAGTTGATCCAGTCAGAGGTGCCATTCAAAGTGAAGGACTGAACTCATTTAGGAGATTCTAAAAGCCATTGATGGCACCATTTTTGAAGGGTGTTAAAGCAAGTGGGTGGTTAGATGCAGCAAGAAAAGGGGAAAAGAGAGAGGGAACCAACCCGATGAGGCTAATTAGTGCAAGCTTTTGTTAACTTTCAGAGTTGGGGCAGTCAGCGTGTCACAAAGTAGCCTAGAAACCCACACACATTTTCTATATACAATAATGCACACGGTTTCCCACAGAAAGGATTTTATTTTATTGCACAGTTTTACCTAGAGCAATTACCATAATCCATAGAGAAAAGGTAAGCGTAAAATAAAAAGAAGCCCATTATGTTGCTTGAGTACACCGACTCTGCTGCCGACTCTGCTGCCATTACTTTTCAAAACCCATTACCAGACACGTTAATCTTACTAAACCTTTGCTCAAACACATTCATGTTATTAATGATGTTCATGAGGATTCAGACTTTATTTCAACACCAGTTAATGAAAAGACAGAGGTCTTTTGCATAACCTATTGGGTTACAACATCTTGGAATGGCTCATTTTTCATAGCAGAGCAGCCTGTAAAACAAGCATGTGGTTACATATGTATTTGAATAAGAGAAGGCACTTATAGCCACACGAGTTTCGTCAGTGCATTGCAACAATTGCCTGATTTCACATTTCAGTTGCCATATTGACCAGCCTGCGTCCATAGCAGATCCATAGTGATGGAATCCTTCCCTTTTAACAATGTGCAATCAGATTATGTAAAATACCTGCCAATGTTTGGGTGGTTGACTTACATTATCCTTTACATTTTTGCTCTGCTGATTTAGGTTGGAAGGTTAAATGGCTTGGTAGTAATCCACTCAGGTTGCCAAGCAAAGTGGCCTGCTAAAACATTCCGTTTTATACAACTTTGTCTAGGACCTAAAGTAGGAGATTTGAAATGAATTACAAACGTTGGCGGAAAACCAGATGTTTTTCCAATTTGATGTAAGCCAAGCTGCATCACTATTTGCAACATTACATTGGACATTTTTTGGTCGCCATTCTTCCAGTCCCCACAAATGCTTGCGAAAGCAAGTGTTGTGGCACGTAGCTTGATTGCAATTGCATAGACTTACCTAGAGTGACTTACTAGCTGGTGAAGGTTAAAATCCTCACTCAAGGTCTCAACAGTGGCACCTTGGCTATAGTCCAGATCCAAAATCACTAAGCCTTTAATGACTAATCACCCTTGATGCCATACACAAACATAGGACCCAATCAAATGTCTTGCTCACCCATCTGGACACCCTATTTGTATAGTTCTAGATATTCCGCCGAGTTCCAACATGGTCACGCCATTATAACCTATAAATGGAAATGCCATTCAGGTCACTGTATTACACAGGTTTTTTTTGGCACTACTACGGGAGCACCTGTTGAACGGAATGACATTAGTTCATGGTCTGATGTCCTTCCTTAAAACACTTCAAATTAAGCGACTGTCTTTGAGCGATAGAAAAGGAAAGTTCCTTTACAATCATGCAAAAGATAGACATATCACAAATATAATTGGTTGAATTAATTCCTTTAGATGTTACACAAATATTGCGAGCCGTGACTAAGAAAACAGGGCTGTTTTTTCTCGAAGCTTTGTCAGAGTTTTTACTCTTGGAACTAGTCTTTTTTTTTACAGATTGTACCTAATGAGCATTTAGAGTAAATGCAGACTGTCATTTCAGCCATTGGAGTCCAGCCTGCTGCCGTTTGGTCTCCTGTTGTGCTGGTAATTGGCTTGATGCGCTTTTATAGACTACTTTCTTACCGCATCACTGATTTTTGACTGTTAATTGCCTGTCCTTCTCCATCCATGAAAGAACGGCGAGCTAATGCAATATGATGTTTAACACTACAGTTTTATTTGTTACATTATATTGCATTTAGTAATTACCATACAAGCGTATGTGTGTGCTGATCTTAAGAAGGCTAAAGTTTCACGTAGTTTATTATTGATCCTGGCAATGATTGCAGTCTGCATGGTTACCTTGAGCAAAAAAAAAAAATAACTCACCAAAAAAATCAAGTAAATCTTGTTAGCATGCATTAATGCGATTGGAGGCCTCGACCAAAGCTTCAGAGAGCTACGACTGTGTTAGTTTGAGTGGATTAGGAACTGATGTAGAGCAGGGGGGATAATTACGTGTCTTAGAACAAGCTAATGAGAAGGCTGGCGTGACAAATGTGCCACGATTATTTCTCTATTGAATCTCCATTTCTCTCTTTTCTGTGTAATTGAAAAAATATTAAGAGTGGTATTTGTAAAACTTCACTAAGTTGTTTTTTTCTGATTCACTGGTGGAACTGATGAGTTTTGAATGCAACAATAAAAAAAAAAAACTTGCACAAGTTTTGGTGTTCAGTCTTTTTAAACTTTGATTTAAAAATAAGAAACCATAGAACAAGGGTTAGATGAATTAAGTAACTGTCATAAATATGTCTGTGTCATTTGTTGGAATGAACAAATGGAGATTTAATTCAGTTTAAATTCAGTCTCTTGAAAAGCAAGAACTGATGAGAGCCTACGGCAGCTTCAAATGTTATAGCTTTAAATTTCGGAACTAAAAGAGCAAAAGTGGCTTTGCTCTGGGTGAGCATGGGTTGGCAGTGGGTGCTCTGCTGCAGTGATGATTCACTGTGTATTTTAGCACTAAACTGTGATGCTCACTCAGCAAACCAGAAGATGATTGCTCCGAGTGAAAATAAATCACCTTCTGTTTATATGATAAAGAAACGACTACAAACAGTGCTGCAGAAAGCCAGCTTCAGAGAAATCCTGATTTAGATGGTGACTCATTAACCCACAGGAATGTCAAAATTGGTTTTGCAGGTATCCGTCTGGGAAAAAAAAAAAAAAAGAGTTCCAAAACTAGCCTATTTGTTTTATTTTTGCAAAACTATAATAAGGATCACCCGAAGGTGCTGCTGAGTTCAGTGGAAAAAGGTCATTTGACTGCTCCTGCTTCTTTTCATTCTTGCTCATGGAAATATACCTTTGTTATAATTATTAAAAGAGACATGCTATAAAGAGTAACAAGAACAAAGAATCCATACACATGCTCTTAAAATTATACAAAACAACCTTATTTGTTGGCTTACTTCCCTGCTAAAATACCAGCATGTTGTATTTTGTATGTTGGTCGATTAACAAGACCATACCAGTTCCAGGCTCCAGCAACCAACTGGTTAGTGCTGGTCAGGTGAACATATGTTTGTAAGACTTCACTATAAGATATTCACTATAACGTCCAGTGATCAATATTCGGCTTTTGATCACTTTTTTTTTACTTGACTGTCTTGTATTTCTTAAGTATTTATTTAAAAAAAAAAAAACTTTGTTTTAGGGTGGCAAACAGTGTTGGGACAATGGTTAAGAACACCAGTTCAATCCTGACCCTGGATTCCGCCAGGGTGGGTTTTGTATGTTCTCCCTTTGTCTGTAGAGGTTTTCCTTGAATCCCTAAAACATTCCAAAGACATGCATGCTATTTTAATTTGCGTTTCCACATTGTCCATAGTGTGTCTGTACGAGTGTGAGTGCATGTGCCCTATGACGGATTGCCACCCTAACGAATGTTGTTACTGCTTGGTGCCTTGTGCTGCACACTAGACACTGGCACTTTTACAAAGAAAAGTCAGTATTTTGACACTGTATAAAAAATTATATACAAAGAAAGATGTTAAAAATGTATATTCACTATAAGCGCAGCTCATCCGGCCTTAATTAATATGAATAATAATCTAGCTGCGTGTTAATCCAGATCATTTAAAGCCTAAGTCTTCGTAAGTCTAGATGCCTTATGTGTATTAAATTGATGGACATGCTTGTTTACACCAAAGTTGAAAGGGCTTCTGATTGTTGCATAGGTTTTTATTAGTAGTAATATTTTGGAAGACTGCCTGCTTTGGAGTTGAGGTTGGTGCCTGAACTCTGCATTATGTTCCAGCTGGCAAGCTAAAGTTTTAAGAGGTGATCTGTGGGCAATAAGAAAGCAGAACTAATTGGAGGGGGAAGCCGCATTTTTGCCTTGCCAGACTGGATGCTTTTCTGGTTATCAGATCTCACTGTTTTAGAATGTGCCTGCATGGTGTAAAGTCACAGCAACAGTGGTGGTGCAGATTTCAGATCTGCAAAACTAACTGAACACACAGGTTAAACATCATTGTAAACACTGGATCGTCTGGTGGAATTTGGCAGGAACCCTGCAGATACGGTTATTTTGACGTGTTCGTTAGCAACTGGATGAGCCTTCATTCTAATTATTGTATGTAGTCTCAAACATATAAGGCACATCATGCAAGCCTGTAATATAAAGCATGGCACTGAACACTGCGTGCCCTTTGTTTTCAGCTTGCTGTAAGTGGCGTCTGATTACAGGGTTGTGAATGCTAAGGTGAGGAAATAGGAGCTTTTCCCATTATGACCTCATCCACAACAGAAAGCATGACGCTCCATTTAGCTGAATGTCATTTTTATTTTACATGACATGTCCCATCATAGATTTGATAGTTTAGTGCTGATGTTTTGAGATGGGGAGCTTCATGGAAATTCTATATGAAGCCTAAATTAAAATGCAACAGAAAGTTTAACGTTAATAATTGCAACTTATTTAGTAGATACCCTTGTCCAGAGCAATTTACAATTAAAAGAGCAGGTAATGGTTTTGGTTTAAGGACCCAAGAGTACCAGTTTTGTCAGATAGTATCACCCATCAAGTATCTGTGCTCACAACCATCTATTACATATTCCAAATTTTCTAAACACTGATGCACCACTTTGCCATACAGTACGGTCTAAAGACCAGACAGTATTTGAGACATTGTAAGTTACCCTACCACTCACTAATTACACTTAATTCCACTGAGGATATGTACCTTGACAAAATTTTATTTATAGCTCCAATGTACTTGTAGCGCCAAACAGACTGGGCTTTTATAACGTTTTTTTTTTAAATAAAGTTTCACATCCATACTTAATAACTTCCTTTAAGAGATTAAGAGTCATTTTTGAAAGGCTGTCCCTTAATCCACACCATTAAGCTTAGATTACATCTTATCATAACTTTTTTCAAGGTTTCTTCAATTGCTGCAGGCGCCGCAGTCTACCATGGGGATCGGTAAAGGGTAGTGTGCAGTGCCAGTCAGGCTATTTTGGAAAGCAAAGAGTCGAATGGAAATTTTGCTAGCATAATGGAGACGATTGAGTCTGGAGTCACGGCAGGAGTCACAATATCATTATGTACCTATACTGTAAACATTTAAAGAATTTGCTTAGCTGTACCGATCACAAGCGAGATAATACCGAATATTGTTAATAAATTATGTCAGTATTGGGATTTCCAGCAACCTCTTGAAAAATCTGCAAAGAGGTACTTGTGTACGAATATAACATACACAATGCATTCACCAAACACACCGTAACGTGGTCTGTGACGCAAGAGAGCAGAATCATGTGACCACCCTAAGGAGCACTGAGACTCAAGCTTGGTGAGATCAAATCAATATACAGACACAATATGGAACACAACCGAACTTCCAAGTGGGGCAGAAAACTCACACCTGGCCCAAGACAACTTGGATTATCAACAATGCCAAAAAACTGAGTTCAACTCACATATGAAAATGGCTCACTTAATAGAACGCTGATCTGCAGTGCTGCAAGTTTCGTTGCTCATTCAAATGGGGAGCGATTCTGCTTCAGTGATGTGATGCAGATCAATGCATATGTCCCATGTTGTCGACTGGGGTGCCCTAACAATACACCCACCCGCTGCCCTACAATCATCAGTATGAAGTCTGGTTAATACAGTGGAATATACTTACCAGTAGATTTGCCTAAGTATACTTTAGTGCTTTCATTTAACCATCATAGCTCTAAAAGTCAACTTCATCCTGGATGAAGAACCGCAAGACACGCCGTGCAACTTCACTCCAGGCACAACATTTCCCATAATGCCCCAGCATCTTTGCAAAAAGCTTAAACAGCTACACCTTGCAGTCAGAGACAGTCTGTTTTTGGGTTTTGGAGTAGATTTGTGTACATCCGTAAATATTTAACTTACAAACCACTTACAAACACATAACCTACCAACACAACATAACGAAAAAACACATGAAACCACTAAAGCATAGGCGTTCATTAACACAGGCATGCAATCATCATTTTCCGCTTTTTGCATATAGTTGCACTTTAGAGCTATGTTCAGTTTACCAGTAATCATCTAGCAGTTACACAGACTGTCATTCATCAAGTTCCATTAGGCTACGTCTCAGTCTCTCAGCACCTCTTTATCTTGCTCTCTCTACGTACACCTGCCTTTCTCTGTCTGCCTTCTCAAAGGAAAGTAACCCAATTATCAAGGAAAAGCTGTGCAATTTAGCCTAGAGTGCCATTTGCAGTGATGGTATAAAAGGTTTAGTCGCTTTTAAAGGGTTTGGAGCATCTTATAAATAGAGATGTCATGGGAATAAAGAACGGCTTGCACACCATGGTATCTGCTGCTACAGTCTAATCGTAATGTGTATGTGTCTACTTGATGTTTATTATAAAAGGAAAAAGGCATTATATCATCGTACGGACACATCCAGTCCTCCTCCGTAACGGTCAGAACGTTCAGTCGTTCGCATCTGGCCTGAATAGTTGCCAAAAACGAATCTGGAAAAGCGTCGGAAGACGGTCAGGAAAGTACAGGCTCCACATTGCAGGTTACAGGATTTACAGTTTAAATTGACATGGCTACAATTTGAAGAAATTCTTGTAATTAGTTACTCATTACTCGCATAAATGAGGTGTGAAAAGCTGACGAAGGGATGACAGGGTCCAATAGACTTCATCTGCTTCACTAAGCAAATGGCCAGAGAACTGTGCAGCTGATAAGAGGAAATGAGGATAGAAGGATAAACAAAGGAGCAGTGACAGCTGAGTCCGCACTGAGGGATTCAAGAAGAGCCAAATAATAGTCTGACAAGTTGACTAGCAATGAAGACTCGGTCTAAAGCTATACTCGCCCTCAATTTGGTCAAGGGAGAAATTATGCTATATTATTATTATTAGTTAGCTGTGGCAAACGTGTTTTAGAACTACTTCTGGTTTTGAAGGCATTCTGAATGTATCTTAAGGTTTCTAATTTAATTTAGGAGTGCTAAATCAATTTCTTTTAGGGGTACATTAGATCGTTGGCAATTTACTCCGTTTCTCATCCTCTCCTGCTTTTTGAAAGCGGAGCAGCGAACTCCTGTCTGGCTACAAACCATGCTGTTGCTTTTATTATGGGATGAGTTATAGTCAAGTTGGGAAGAATTCTCAAAGATATTATGACTGCACGTTGCGAATGTTTCCTCTGTTTTTGATTTTCCTCATTTCAGCAGCAAGGACCACCTCTTTAAACGTCAGAGTGCATTTACATATGTACTTAATAATCACATTTCTGAAGTTATCTGATTATTCAAGTAGTTGTGTAAACAGCACACTCTGATTCTCAGATTGGATTAAGGCCTAGAAATCAGATTAAGAGAACCAATCGAGAGCTGGGTTGGAGCTCAGTAATTGAATTTTTCTGTGCATATATAAGCTTGCACAGATTTGAATCGTAGGCGTCGGATTTTTTTTCATAGCTGTCGAACACAAATGTAGCCTGGAAGCAGCTAACAAAATTATGGTTGCCATGTCTGCTTATTTTAGAGACTTTTCTCAGACCTGGCTGCTTGTTTCTTTCAGGGGTTTTGGCAACCTTGGAATTAAATGCAATAATCGATTACATTTAAAGTTAACATCGCATTCTGTCTGGGAGATTATTTTCTTGTTGGAATGTATAAATCCAACTTTTGCTTAAGTATGTCAAGGTTGTGTGTATGTATGTAAATTCAAATCAGATTACTGACAAAATATAGGGCTTGATTAATAAAGCTTCTACTACCTTTAAAAGGAAAACGCCCACAATTATAACACTTTTCTTTGAATTTCATAACTACTCTTCTACTATTTCTATTTCACTATTTCATATCGACTCTTAGCGTTACAAATCTTATGTAATCTTAAAAACAAGTCAGTGTGGCCCCTGGTTATATTGTGTGATTTAGGTTTGATTTTATTCTCTAGCTTGGCATCTCAGTCTGCCAGAAATCTGTGATTTTCTAGAGAATTTGGCCATGCTTCCCCACTTGGAACATATGATAATGATCATCTAAGAAGACCACTAGGGTTCTGTCCTACATTTTACCTAATAGTGAAGAGAGGCAAAACCTAAGAATCTTCTCCGAAGCCAGAGTTATACATTTGGCTACATGCATCAGTAACGTGCTTGCTACAATCTTGATGGCTAACCACATATTTCTGTGAATATGCACCAGTTGTTACCAGTCCAGTGGGGGAATCAAATACTTTTACAGCAGTGACCACACGATAAAGACTCTGCATTTAAAAGAGTTCAAGTAGTTCATGGTATCTACTCTATTTTAAAATAGATTCTACCCTGTTTCATCTAATGATCGTGTCCTATTGCTCTTGATGTCAATTGAAGAGCCTTACCAACAATGTGTAATATGTTCTGCCCAAAAGAGAGCTAGGGTAAGCAATTATGCAAAACTGTCATCTTGTTGTGTAAACTGTTACAAGATTGGTCGTTGTGTTAATCCTGGTCTATCAAACCAGATGTGGACGATCTGAGTTTAAGCAATTCTAAACCACAATAGCTCCATGTTGTTGCATGAAAGTATATTTTGTACTTTCATGAAAGTACATATTTTGAAAGTATAACATTGCACATTGTTGATGATCTGAGGCTGGTTATTTGTTGGTCTTCTTCTGTAAGAGGGGAAGCTGTATTGAGACATGAATCCTTGCAAGCAAGTCAGGAAATCAAGTCATATGAAATTACGATTCTCTAACAATTATCAGTTCCCACAATTATCGATCAAAAGAGAGTTGAATTTCATTTGAAGCATTATCAAATACTGCAAATACTGTAGTTTTATGTGGGCTTTTAAAACTCCAGCATATGACAACATTATCTTTCTTGATAATGTTTGAGTAGTTAAATTGTTCAAAGATACAAAGTTCAAAGTTCAAAGTTGTGGGATTTGTAGCTACAGTTGAAGTTGGATGTCGTGGTGGTCATGCTGCTGGTTTTGTTCCTCAAACCTTTAAAACCACTGTTGTTCTCTTTTTACATATTTTGTCAAGAAGTGGTTGGTCAGCAATTCATTCAACAATCGCTGAATCCATGCGTCACTATTTTGGAATAGCTGTTTCTTTGTATGGTTGACACTGGTGGATTTCCACATTCTTACAGGTTGCCAGGTTTGCGATGAGACAGAAATCACCCAAGCTTCCAAAAATGTTTTTTTCTTCTTCCTAAACTTCTCGACACCTAAACTGAATAATATTTAAAGATCAAGTCACTGAGTAATCTGTCTCAGTTCTAAGTAAAGCCTCAAGACATGAATAAGTCAAAAGTCGAGCTGGTTACTTCAGTTTGGGTCCTTCAGTTTGCTACACGAGATGAATCTAGTCATGTTGGGGAACTCTACAAGCTAACATATAAAAGTAACCTTCAATTGTTTTGTAAACCAATACACAGTTCTGAATCTGTGTTCATCCCCGTCATCTAAACCTCATTCTGGAGCAGCCAAAGATAACATTTCAGCATTTTAAAGCTAAGCTGGATGTAGCATGGAAATTCCTACCGGTTTTCAGTTGCAGACAGCAGTGCAACTATTGGTTTTGCTCTAATCTGGCAAGCCATGATTAAAGGACCCTGAAATAAAAGCAAGATCAAGCCCTAAATGTTGAAGAGAGACGAAATCACATAAAAGAAGAGGAAATAAATGAAAAATAGATTAAACAAGGGTAGAGAGGGATGTTAGTAGGAGGAAACAACCAGAGCTGCCTACAGATTTCTCCAAGAATCAATAAATACCTCAGCTTTTTGACAGCGAAGTCTTCTGATGCACTCTAACTCCCTAATAACGAGTCTATAAGGAATGCTGGGAGCATTGCACAACATCCATTTTTCTGAGCAATGGCACGTCCATATCCGCCAGTCTCATAAAATCAGTCCACAAGAAAAGTAAACTCTAGGGCATGAAAAATTACTCCTTGGTGCATCTCTGCAGAGAAGGGGAAAGTGTTTTAGATGTGGGGAGTAGAGGAAGAGAAAGAGAAAGAATTGACTGAGGTGAGACAGGAAGACGCAGCTGATGGCAGATGATGGAACGCTGGAAGGCCAGCAATATTTAAAAACTGGAGAAGGTGTTAAAAACAGGAGATTAAAGGAAAGAAGAGCACAGGAAGGCCTAAAGGATTATTGGGTGACCGCCAAAAAGTCGGATGGTTTTCTGTGGCAGTTCTTAGTCTCGTGATTTGGATGTGTGTGTGGTCTCTGGAACCTCATAGTCAGACTCCTCCACTTCTTGAGGGGGTTTGAGCCGGAGATATATGTTTGTGTGTATCATAATTCTCTTCACCGTGCCTCCTCAGCCTTGTGTATCATTATTCTGTTATCTCAAGAGACAAGCCTACAGTACAGCCGATCTTTCATTGAAGCTCTGCCTTTAGAGACAGCTCTACACATGGTTCTCATTCATACAAGTCACCACACACACACACACACACACACACACACACACACACACACACACACACACACACACACACAGGGGATGAACGTGCAAGGCTGTTGAAAGGGGGCATCAGAGATTAGGCAAATGCAAGCAAGAACGTCTATGGGCACGTTTCCACTGCAGCAAGCATTCGTGAACTTTGGGCATATTTCCACCAGAGGAATCAGAGCTTGTCATGCTTTAACTCGAGAATTTGTCAAGTGCAAGATCCGCAGATCCATACAATTCTTAAAATAAAATGTTGACAGTATGGCATGTTGGGAAAGTCAAATATTGAGAAGGCATCAAAGTGCTCAGCTTGCTAAAAAAAAAAAAAAAAAAAAAACCCTCAATGCCTGCTGTCATGGTATACTTTTCACCCATGCTGTATTGTGGTAAGTGTATTATTTGCATCACCGAGAAAGTTCTCTCAGGCAAACCACTATTAATATGCACAACAGTTTTCATTGGCTCATGTTTCCTCTGTGAGCTTCCTCAACACTGCATGGATTGTATGGTACAGGTATGTGTTGTTTAATGAATAGTCATAGTATTTTTAGACTACTGGAATATAAAAATAAGGGGTATTTTCAGGAGCATTGCGTAGAAAGGATACGTAAATGCATCAGAGATACCGCTGAAAGCACTAACGATTGAAACAAATAAAAAATCTTGACCAAAAAATTGATGGGAACAAGAAATGCATTGACTTCTATTGGTTGTATTACGAACCACATGGAACATCAGCCAGATGAGACTAATTTACATGTTAGAAATAAATATTAAAAAGTCAACCACACAAACAGGAGTAACTGGCGCAAAAAGTCTCTAGACACGTCAACCAAGTTCAAACAATTTATAATCTAGAACTGGGCTATTAAGCAAGCAAACAAAGACACAAGGATGAAATCAGGGTTGGCAGATCACATGTTAGAATGAAGTTATTAATTCATTCGTTTTATTTATATAGCACTTTTTTCGATGGAACATGGTCTCAAAGCAACTTTACAATCTTAGATTATCTTAGCTAAGGCCAAGCAAACTTTGGGCGACTGAGGCAAGGAAAAGAATGGACCCTAGAAGGACCAAGACAAGCAATCAGGTTTAAGAAAACAAGTGAATTGGCAAATACCAATCCCCACAACTACCAATACTTTTTAGCAAGTTCATAAATAAATAAGCCCAAAGGTGGCAGTGGTACTGAGGAACGATTACTAGTTAGCATTATGCGGCATCTTAACTAACCACTACCTGTTGAATCAAAAGTCATACATTTTCCAGATGCCCCATCAAGACCGACTCACATTTGAACTGATGAGCTAAAGTTTAAAAGGCATCGATCAAACCAAACAGTGGCAGCTTGGTATTTATACACACAAGCTTCTGACTCTAACAGTGTTTCTATGGTCAAGTGGAAGATGCTTTCACCTACAAGCAAACAGTCCCACTCAGAGAAGAATGTACAAAGTCAAAGCTGAGACATTCCATTCCAGCAATGCAACTGAATTTTTATCATAATCCAGCCAACATCATTTCTTTTATTTATTTGAACTTGTGACCAGGCAGCAGGAAAGGATTCATTAAGTTGTCTTATCTCGAGTCTGGGGGGGATGGTGACTTTTCACTGGCCTATCAACTTTACGTTCTTCTTATCTCCTGGAGGTCGGCCAAAAAAAAAAAAAAAAAAAAACACAAAACAGATAATCCAAAGCTGCAAAAATGTACCGAAAAGCTTGGTGTAGATCACTGAAATGAATTTTTAAACTTGCATTTATATCATGCATTCAAACACTTTTCATGCTAGCGTACAATCATTGTCTGATCTCCCACTCCTACTCCAATTACTGTACCAAAGCCAGAAATACCCCACTCATCTGGATGTGTTGGCTCAATTAGCAAATCTCAGCGGTGTAAAAGTCTTTAAATAAACCCTGCCTACTTCCAGCTGAAAAGCAGAATGGAGGCAAACGGCGACAAAAGGATCCAATTATGCCTGTGCTGTTCTGATTAATTTCTCTCTGGATGTGTGGTAAACGGACAAATACGATGCTGAGGTTTATAAGAGCTGCCAGTTAAGACAGAAAAAGTAAGAGCGGGAGAAAGAATGTGAGCAAGAAGGAGAACTCGCCAAAAATAAAGACGTGTAACTCTAGTGCAGACTAATAGGCCATTTACCCTATTAGAGCACTTGGGCAGATTTAGCTCCGATTTGCGGCCACATAGCGCAGCTGAGAAACATTTCACCCGGCTTGAGTGAAACTGAACAGCATCAACATGTCCATTACCAAAGCACTCTAGAAAACTGTAATTTCAGAAATAACTTGTTCATCATTAAGAATAGCTATCCAAACCAAGCAGCATATTCCAAATGAGCCAATTCCACCCAAAGTGGGTTTAATTGTTTCATCATTCTTAATGGAAGAGGAAGTGGTGCCAGGAACCCAGCTGGGTTAGGCAAAAATATTACCAAATGAAAATGGTTACAGAAATGAGGGGATATTTCAAAAAGAATATGAAAACTTTCCCACAAGACCTGCTGGACAATCTGATCCTGTCCATAACCCATCACTGTCAGTGTGTTTCGGTATCTCGGGTGACCGTACACCTTACTGAACAGTCAACGTGCGGCACTCTCATCCTGTTTGTCATGCTTCTGGTCACCCCCATACAGGGAGGACATGCAGGCAAACGAGGCCAGGGGTAAACTGTGGATATCTGGAACTGTGAGGCGTCCATGCTAACCGGTGATCCCATAAATTTTGCCAAGGGTTATATGATTGGACGATAAAGATTTTCCTCATTACAGTCCCTACTACTATGACCCTATGTATAGTAAAATAATAGTAGTATATATCTATGAGATTCATTGACCAATCACCCTGAGAACTGATGCTGGTTAAACTCTGTACACCCCAGTCAACTTCCTCCACATCAGACTCTGCAAAGGGGCATTGTCATGTTTAAAATAAGATTGCCATGATGGTGGTGGTGCATGCACCACTCTTGAAGGAAGATCTTTCAATTGGTTATATTTTTTTTTTCAAACTTCCAACCATCCGGCATTAAGAAATCAAAGAAAAAAAGAAAGAAATATAATAGCTGTAATCAGTCACAATTGCGATTTTTAGATCAAGTAAATGAAAAAAATATGGAATCACCAAATTCTGAGGAAAATATTATGGAATCATGAAAAAAGCACCATTAGTACTTTGCTGCACCACCTCTGGCTTTTATAACAGCTGGAATTCTTTGAGGCATGGACTTAACTAATGACAAACAGTATTCTTCATTAATCTGTCTCCAATTGTCTGTTATTGCTGTTGCCAGATCAGCTTTGCAGGTTGGAGTCTGGTCGGTAACCGTTCACTTCAATTTCCATCAGAAATTTTCAACTGGATTGAGATCTGGACCATTTGTAGATCACAACATCTACGGTTACTACAGGCTGGAACAATCATTCACGTCAGCCTCTATGGTGCACTCTTTTAAACGGTATCAAGATAATACAAACACGTAGAAATAAAAAAATAACAACAAAACTCGCAGGTGGAAGCAGCAGCGCTAGCAAGTCAGCATACTCTCAAGACAAATTGCTTCACCCAGAAAAAATGTTAGGACTGCATGATACATGTCAAATCTGTTCCAATTTCCCCCAGAAACATCTTATGAATACCTACACTCACTTTGATTCCTGTCACGGGCCTTCGGTAAATAACACCAACCACATCAGTGGAAACTGTGCTTGAAATGTGATTCATACCCATGTAATTACACAACAGACACACAGTTGCTGTTACAATTTCCTTGTAAAACATGCAAAGATCAACTCATTATGTCTTAGTTAGTACATAGCAGTAAGCTGCGAACAAGTATCTGGTAATATGATTGTAACAAAGTTGGACCATTTTTGGTCTGTGTTCTCACATGAAGGACATACAGAACCATAAATTATTAAAAGACTGCCAACAGGAGTGTGGAAAAGAGGCTGTGTCCTCTGACTAAAACATTATCAACATATAAGACCACTTCAGCAGACCCACATTGCCAAGTCCAACAATGTGTGTTATTGTCAGGCTGAACTCCTCAATACCTATTGATTTTGGTATAATTAAGACCAAGGGCTTCAACGACTAGCGACAGTCAATCGATTGTGAAGCCACGGGCCTAACAATAAAAAAAAAGATGCTGATCTGAGAGCTCAATGGATCTTATCCTTTGACGTACTCTTTTTATGTTCTGTTCTAATCAATGGCCATGGTTGGATCGGCGTTGTTTCGGACAATAGGGATGGGGATAATCCTCTCCATGTCGAGAGAATGTCCTGTCATTCTTTTAGAACTGTATGACAAACGATCCTTATATAATTATGCTGACTGTTTGGCCTTTGCAAGATTCAGCTGTATAAATGTATGTGATCACAAGGAGCAGAGTTTGAAAGATAATTGCTTTCATTGAGAGAAAATTCACTTCGCCGCTCAGATTGTGTATTTTGAGCGTTTCAGTTGTACAGCTAAGGAGATCTACAGAGATCTACAGAAGTTGGATACTTTCTCTTCACCTACATTTTATATAACCCCACTTTCAGCATCAGTATGGAACGTTTTTACCATTAGTCAGTCACATTCACACCGGGCCAATTATGAGTGACCAATTAATAGCCGTCTATGGGATGTGGGAGGAAACCGGAGCTGCCAGACAGAACCCACGTTGATACAGGGAGGACATGAAGACAGACAGACGAAATCAGGAGCAAAGTGCGGATCTCTGGTGCTGTGAGGCGTCCGCATTATCCCCATGCACCACCATCATGACAATCTTATTTTAAACATGACAACGCCCTTTTGCAGAGTTTGATGTAGAGGAAGTTGACTGGGGAGTTCAACCAGCATCAGTTTTCAGGGCGATTGGCCAATGAATCTCATAAAACCATAGAAATGTGCTGGTCACATCAAGGCCATGTTGATGCATGTTAACGATGAGGAAGTGTTTTGAGTAGTACTTAGTCAACTTGAAATTGTTCGTATACATGGGGTCATAGTAGTACGGATTCTAATCAGGAAAATCTTAATTGACCAATCATATAACCCTTGGCCAAAAATACGGAATCAACACCCTTTGAGGAAGATCTTTCAATAGTTTAATTTTGTAGAAAAATGTTAATCATAGGGCCATGCCACAATCTCTTTTTTTTTCAAAATTCCAACCATTTGTCATTAAGAAAACAATAATAAATAAATAAATAAATAAATATAATTGCTGTAGTCAGTCACAATTATGTTTTTAGACAAGTAGAGGGAAAATATGGAATCAATAAATTCTGAGGAAAATTAAAAAAAACGCTGCACCATTTGGTACTTGGTGGTTGCACCACCTCTGGCTTTTATAACATCTGGAATTATTAAAGGCATGGACTTAACTAATAAACAGTATTCTTCATCAATCTGTCTCCAACTGTCTGTTATTGCTGTTGCCAGATCAGCTTTACAGGTTGGAGTCTGGTCATTAACCGTTCTCTTCAATTTCCACCAGGGACTGGATTGAGATCTGGACTATTTGCAGACCATGCCATTGGTGTTATATGTCTTTCTTAAAGGAAAGATTTCACATCCGTGGTTCAAACATCCTGTCAGCTGATGGAATAAAAAAAAAAAAAAAAGTCCAAAATTTCAATGTAGACTTTGGCATTTATTGAAGATGTAATGACTGGCATCTCCTTTACCTGACACGCAGCCCCATTTAATGAATGACTGTGGAAATTTGCATGTTTTCTTCAGACAGTCATTTATAGACATTTTATTGGACCGGCACCGAACAAACGTTCCTGCATCATCACCTTGCGAATTGCCCAATGCAGATTCACCGGTGATCACTGAGGATTACTTTCATCCAGTCATCCACAGTCCATGACTGCTTTACTTTAACCCCCTTGTTCTTTTCTGGTTTTGTGTTAATAACGGCTTTCGTTTGGCTTTTCTGTATTTAAATCCAATTTCTTTTAAACGATTTCTTACTCGATCGCAGACATTGACTCCTGTTTCCGCCCACTTGTTTTTTATTTGTTTTGTTGTACATTTTCTGTTTACAAGACATTGCTTCAAGTATTTGACGCTTTGATGGTTTTCTTAGTCGTTCTGTATGCTTCCATTGTACAACCTTCCCATTCTGTTTGTTCTTGGTCCAGATTTGAGACACAGCTGACTGGGAACATCCAACATCTTTTGCAACATTCTGTGATGATTTAACTTTGTTTCTACTTACATCTCTTGTATTGGAGCCATGATTCATGTCAATCCACTTTGAGCAACAGCTCTCCAAGGTGTGAGCACACTTTTTTATTTAACTGACAACTAATTGGCAGATTTAATCTGATGCAGGTGATTCTTTTAGAATTGCAAATGGCAGAGCGATTCCAAAATGGTTTCTTCAGAATTTAGTAATTCCATATTTTTTTCCTCTACTTGATCCAAAAACACAATTGCTACAGACTACAACAATTTTTTGTTTTGTTTTCTTAATGCCAAAAGGTTGGAATTTTGAAAAAAATGAAATAAATAAAAGTTTTGTGGCATGTCTCCGTGATTAACATTTTTTCTACAAAATTATACAGTTAATTAAAATTCTATCATTTTTGCCAGGGGTTGTATGTTCAATTTGGCAATTGGAATCGGACGAGAAAATTGCAATGATATGTTTAGACACATTTCCTGAGATTTTTCGAGTCTACAACAGCAAAGACCCACATTGGGCATTAGTCCTGTCAATCAAGAACAGTAATCTGATGTTAAACTCTGCACAAAGACTGGCAGTAAACAGAAGTTCTTGGTTCAGACTGGACCCCCGAAAGCCTGTTAAGCAATGGATGATTACCACAGTTATATGGGAATATGGACTCCCACGTGTGCAGTCATCTAAGCACCACTTAAGTTAATGGGATCTAAATACTGATGTGTCAGCATGCTGTTTTAGACATATTGCCTGCTATTGGGCATGGCCAACTGCACACTGGCTAGAGCCCTATCTCATGGCTCCTCTGGAAACTTATTACTGGCACAGTCAAGAGACAAACTACGCAGTAACATTTATAACTTTATAGATGCTGTTCAAATATGGGTATCCTAAAGTCAAAGTAAAGGGTGTTTATATGATGCTCTTACAAAGGAGTGTTGTCTCAAAGCAGCTTTTCAAATTATATCTATTATTAAGACCAATCCCAAATTGAGCAAGCATGGGGTGACAGTGGCAAGGAAAAACTCTTTGACAGTAGAAGGAAGAAACCTCAGGAAGACCAAGACTCAAAAAGGGACCCATCCTACTTGGGTGGCCTAGATGACCTCAAGCACTTGGCCATATTTTGTATCTCTTAGTTTTAAATGACATAGGCTGACTGTACCCTAGCATTGTTTGCAGCATGTGTATTTACCAAAAATATTTAGCCAAGATTAAACGTTATGCAAACGCTTAACTAAGGAAATGAGCACCAAGTTGAGTTTGGATATTCAGACAAACACCAACAGTTTGTGCTGTATAAGCCATTGCCTTGCCTACTGCCTTGATGTGGGAGGCAGGAGGAAGCGTGGGGTTGTAAGTAAGACCTAAACGCAATAAAGATATCAGGCTTGAGGCATACTACAGAAGTGTCTATAAATCACATGGTCATACACACACACAGATCAGCCTCCACAATCCAGTCTCTTTATCTCTCTAAGGACACACATTCTGCCCAAAGCCACACATTGGCTGTCCACTTGAGCGTCTAGACAGCCGTGTTATGTTTGCTGAGTATGATCGATTGTCAGACTTCTAAGAGGCCAGCATATATCCGTCCACCTCTATAGCCAGGTCAAAATGATTGTCCGCTGTCCACACACTGACCCCCCCCTTACTATTGTGCTAGCAAACACACTGCGTTGGCAGGAGTCCTGGACTAGGCTTCGTTTTTTATAGTAATGTAAATGATTACGCAGAACATGCTTCGTGTCTTTTGAAGGGCTACATCATCAGAAAAGTGAGAAAAAAAGAGTGAGAAGTGTGTTTATTCACTCATGGAGCCTCGATGATAGGCTTCATCGCTTTAAACCAGTTGTTTAAACATTGTAAAATGTTGTTAAAGGACAAAGTAATCATGTACGTGCTGTAGATTTTGGCTGCAAGAAAATTTCCACGTTTGAGGAGCAGTTTCACAGAAACCCCGCGGTATGTTCTGCTTCTTTTACAATATGTCAGCGGGTTTTATGCTATCTGTAATAGAGTGGCATGTTTTCATTCAAGCCAAATAACACTCATGCTTTACACAAGTCGTTTGAAGACAAAATCAGTTGGTCAAACGTGTAGAATCCGCTGTATCTCTAGCTCAGCTGGTGTGTAAATTTGCAGATTTGTGGATAATGCTGAACATCCCTGCTATATGGATCATGGTCATTGACATGCAGAGAGGAAATTATGTGGCATAAAATGCATTAGGTCTATGACCTCTGTCCACAAAAAGGGGCCTCTTTATTCAGAGTCACGCTCAATCCAGAGCCTATCATAGGAACTCTAGGCTCATGGTAGGAACATGCAGTCCAATACAGGGCATTACAAATCTATTCATTCTCTCATACATCCACAGGGATCAATGTAGAAAATCCAGCCATCAGTACGGTTTGGTGAATCAGACCAAAAATACCAATGCAGACACGAAAAGAATATATCCAACTTTAACCTTGACCTTTTAACCCTGTTATTCCTGGTCAGGTTTGTGAAGGCTCTGGTGCTTTTTCGCCTTTGGAGACATGGCACAGACGTAAACGTGCCCTGGATGGGCCAACCTGTATCGCTCGTGCTGAGTAGGTTGATATTGCAACAGCTCTATAAAACTTTATAAAAGCTATAAAAGCTGCTTTGTAGTTTCAGAACAGGTTTATGTAAGCTTTTGTTGTATAATTGAATTCACTCAGCTATTCATCTGAAAGCATATTAACTGGTAACTACTACATAATAACAATTGTGTAATTGCAAGTCATGTATGAACCTGCTGAGGTAAACAGGAATACGAGCGCCTGAGTTTGATTTATATTCAGACTCACACAGGCCAGCTTGTGGCTATGAATTTGATGAGACTGAGTTCATTTTGCTGTACCTCTCCAGACTAGAGAAAGGTAATGAGTTTTTTGGGGGTGCAGTAGGTCCTGGGAAACATCTCTAAGGACCAAAGGACTGGTGCTGCTATGTGACGTTCAGCTAACAAGACTGAAATACAGCAGTGGCATATTCGGGGCTGTGCCACAGTAACGAAAAAAGGTCTCATAAAGGCCCATCATGGCGCGCTCCAATGCCAAACGTCTTGAGGCTCTGCGAATCAATAAAGATTCCTCGCCAAAGGTGCCTGGAGTCAAATTGTCAAATTGCTGATGTGGAGGTTGCTAGGAGACCAAAGGTACCCAGCTGGAGCGGTGACTAAGCCACCGGGGGAGTGCGTACGCGTATGTGTGTCTGTGTGCATATTGGGGGTGTAGGAACAATGGGTTTGGGTCCCAGCTGTGCTGCAGTGGGAAGAGAGCTGCAGGGCAACAATGGCTGGTCTCTCATATTTACTTTGTTCTCCGTAGGTCATAAATCCCTCTCCCTCTCCCGCTCTAGCTCTCTCCTGCTCCGCTTCAGCACTCTCCATCATCACAGGCTCCAAAAGAAGGGTAAGGGCGAGAAAGGCAAACTTCCCCTCCAGACAAACAAAAAAAAAGTCTCTTTCACCAAAATGGAAATAGCAAAAGGGGTCAAACTCTGAGTTTCCATCTCACATACATGACTTATTTGCATTGTTAAAGGCTGTGTTTAACAATCAATATGTAAAAGCAAAGCAAAAATAATAAGACTTTAATTACATCGTAGCCAGAGTAACTTTATAGGCACCTATGTGGATGTTTCCCTGTACTGAGGCAAGAGAATAAACCAAGTTCACTCAAAACTCACTTAGGTTATAAGAGAGGTCTAAGACAGCCTTTAGGATCGTAGTTCAGTGAAGTGCAACTTTAATCTATCTCCAAACCTGTAGATAGTCAGAGTCATTTTGATTTTGATTATACATGATTATTTTTCCTGTATTACACAATGGTGAGCATCTTATCGTACAACAAAATCTTAAGATAATTATAAATCAAATGAATTGTTATGGGGATAAATCCACAAAAGATGGTGTCTGGTTATTTTGGTGACTCAGGGGTTAATGCTTCTGTGGGGTCTTCTGGTAAGGTCAAGCATCACAGACTCACACAACTGGCTGTGTCTGAGGAAAGGGAAGTCAGTCAGGGTCCATCTTCCAGCACTTTAACAGAAACCCTTCCCAGCCTTGTGATGGACTACCTGACTATCCTTGCATCCCGGGATTAAAAGCTGGGCGTGGGGATATGATGAAGTTACTTTAGGCACATTGACACCAAACAGTTCTTGAGACTGATTTGGGATGGCTCTCTCATGGGGACTACATACATTCCAGGATCCTTTTTGGTGTGCATTTGCACCACCTTTACTGAGCCTTCATGTACAGATCTGTCCATATGGCTAGCAGTGTACAAGTAGGTTCAAAAATGGCGATTGCCCTCAACAGAAGCGCTTGCATTTAGACCAATCACTATTCACTTGTGTCCATGTTCACAGTAATCACTGCATACTAACAACACCCATTATTCACATTCGATGAGGAAAAAGCCCTACCATGAAGTAGAAACTAACAAAGTCTCCATACCTGGCATTCTATGAACTACATTATTTCTGAGAATTATGAAAAAGAAAACAAAAGTACATTTTGACTCTCTCGGTCTCTTACTAAGACGTTCATACGGAGAGTGCACCATTTAAAATGAAGCTCATATTTGTCTTAAAGCACAAGATTCACAGACTATACATTCCCTAATAGGAAAAGTATGAAGGTACAGGACTGAGGAATGCAAGTCTGGATCTGCCAGTGGATTCTTGGAGTTTTAATAGCTTAACCGCCCTAACAACTGCTCTTAAGTCAGGTTAAAGTCAATGGGATTTCCATTCAAATCTCAGCGGAGGGAAATGTCTGGAAATTGTTGTCTGTCATTATTTTCCATAAGTAATAACTAAATTATTTAAACAATAATACGTACCTTTCTGTACATGAAACAAGCTTAAGCACTGTTGTGAAGGTTTGATCTTGTACTCTAAATGCATTGCTTTTTGTGCGCTCGTATTTTGTTTCTAGGTGGAGCTTGGATTTGTTGGAGAGTGCAAGGCGATTTACCAGATGTAAGGGTGAGCACTGCCAAAAACAATTGAATACCAGTATTTCAAGGTATAAATATAGAGAAGAATCCCATTTTGACACACAGGACACAAAATGGAAAACAATTTTGAAAGGTATTAATAGTAATAGTAAAAAAAAAAAAAAGATTCTGATCATTGCAATACAGGATTTAAGCTGTTTATCTCCAATAAAAGTCCTATTTTTCCTCCCTCTTGTGACAGTTAGATACTATGGTTTATTTTTTTACAGTTTTTTAATATACATACACGCCATACATATACATACACAGTGATATAAACTGATTTTAAGGTACAGGGGAGGGATTTCCTCCCTACCCCAAGTTAAGACTCAACCATTACCTGCCGTCTAAATATATTCCACACTTCAACATAATCATTGCGCTGCATTCCTGCTTGTGGCTTTTCAGTCAAGCTCTCTATAAAAAAGAGATAGAGTGATGAAAACCTTAAGCAGGACCATCACTTTCATGTGCAGCCAAATCCAGGCAGGGCTAATTATGTTTACCAGGTTTCAAAGCATTTAACTGGAAGCTGCTGGTCTCCAGATGAAGTCAAGGCAAGCAGTAACATTCTTACTCGGGCATCTCGCTGCAGAAGAGTGTGTATAAAGCCAAGACATTTCTTCTTAATTGACTATTCCCTTCCAATCGCCCCCATTTTCTCATTTTGGAGACCATTAGGCAGGTTTCTCCTTTTTTTGGCTGGGGGTTGGAAGTGACAGTTGAAAGGAATAAGGGTTGTCATGGTTAATGAACTCCTGGAGCGGCAGCCATCGGAGGGGTGTCTCGAGCCCCAGGGCCAGAGTGCACATCTTCGACTGCAGCAGCATGTGGTGTGAACAGAGGTAATGAAGCTTAGGTTTGCAAATGTGCTGATTTTAGACCTCTATACAGACACATCCAAGCTTTTTGATTCTCCCGGTTTAGGAACATTTGCTTTGTGCTAAACCGTGTAATATAGTGACGATGTTTCTTCATGTGGAAAACACAACTATGATTGCATTCAGATTATCTTTGTTCCCATAAAGAAACCAGACAACTATTCCGGCGAGGCAAGGCATTGTTGTGTAGAGATCGATTAAAAGCACAAAAATGCGATGTTATGTGAATCAGTCCTGCAAAACAACAATCAATACTGGAGCTTCAATGGCTGACAATCATCCAGGATCGCCTACGATTCAATAATACTGCTCATAACTTCTCATTTCGAGTGTGCTTATTTTGACCGAGTCCTGCTCCTTGATTTGACCACTTACTGAAATGCTATGTTTCAAAAATGACACAATGCTTAACATGTGTGGGAAAGAAGCAGAACACGTGTGACATAATTCTGCATATTTTTGAAATCAGCAGATTTAGCTCAATTTTATAAGGACCCACGAGCGATAACCTTTGTACACAACTATGAATTTAAGTCTGTTTCTTACCACAACTAAAACACTGAACACACTCATGTGTCATGTCACATCTCACCCGCATCTCGTTTAATTATGCTATGCAACTATCGACATTTTACGATAAGCATAAACCGAAAGAGTTTGGCGTGTATTCCAAAATTTTATGCCAGAAATGGAATACGGGCCTGGTGTGAGAAATTATTTATGATGTGAGAAAGTTGGGAGGCACTTTGCAAAGAAGCTTTACATGCTCAATAGAAACAATCATTTTACATAGGGCAACATGGAACATACACATTGTTTTTGCACCCATTTTCCATTTTATGAGCTCCACTTACCATATACAAACACTTTGTAGTTCGGTAATTACATACTGTAATCCAAGACTTTGTGTGTCTCATTTATTTTGTTTTGTAATGGTCAGGAGCAGCATAGATCAGGTCCTATTTGGAGGGTGGACCATTCTCAGTACTCCACTGACACGGACTTGGAGGGGGTATGTTTAGTGTGTTTTGGACTGTTATGAGTGGATCAGACAGCAGTGCAACAACAGTTGATCTGCTGTCTCTCGACTTTACATCTACAGTAGTAGGTGGAACAATACGATTGTGTCTATATAGAGTGCACACTGAGTGAACATGGTGTTTAAAAACTCTAGCAGCACTGCTGTGTCTGATCCACTCTTACCAGCACAGCACATCAGTGTCAGTACACTCCTGAATGATCCACCAGCAAAACAGAACCTAATATGTGCTGGTTCTGTGGGGGTCCTGACCATTCGAGAATAAAGAAAAGGGGACAAACAGTATGTGAAATTATGTATATGTGTAATTGTAGAGCCGATCAAAACAATACAATATTCCAATTTAACATTCATCTGTATAGACAAATGCATATTCATATATGGCATACATATAGTTTGTCACATTTGAATTCTGATTTTCCTGGTCAGGGTCACAGAGGCTGTGATACAAATACATACTTCAAGTGTGCGCTTCTTATGGAAGGAAGATCAGTTCACCATAGAACTAGATAGTAGTAGGTCATTTTTGCAGAGCTAGAGGATTAGCTTCCAATCTGTCTGCCTTGAACTCGAGTCACCACAGCAGTGGGCTGGTGTGAGCCAATAACCATAAAAGCCATTAACTTATAAATTCATCTATTTCTAAATATACAACATGGTCTGTGTCAGGCGGAAGGGCTGCGTGTATATTTTATCGCTTGGCGACCTCACACACCCACCAGATTAAATCGGTTTTAAAATAACCATATTTAGTCTGCACTTCATTACAGCACATAAAGAGAGACAGCAGCAAAAACAAACAAGACTGCCCAATCTGAGGCTTCCAAGTTATGATCCCACGATACCACATTTTTTTTGAACGATCAGGTAAACCGAGGTGACTGCTTTAACTGTAAATGGATCAAATCGGCCCTCTTTTTCCGTCCTAAGCTTGTAGGAAAAGCAGCACATTTTATGCCCCGACGACTTAATTTGATGCTAGCACCACATGGCCTGGGCAGCATGGGGACCCTCGTGTCGTGTGTCATCACACAAGGCTGGCATTTGCTGAGGAACAAACTGCCAGAGCAGGGGGGCATGAAATTAAAGCCCACAACCACAGAACTTGGGCTGGGAAGGGGGAGCGGTGGTGTCGGGTCAGGAGACAAAGACTAATAAAGATACAAGCTTCAAACAGTCGCAGCGCATGAAGGAGTAAATCTGTAAAATGAGAAAGCCACATGAAATACTGCACGCCTCAAACAACACTATTTAGCCACTAGAATTCCCTTTTTACCCCCTTCCTGAAGCTTAAAATGTAAGCAGACTGACATCATTATTTGCTCAAGGTTTATGCTCATAGAAATTGACTTTGACAAAAGAAATGTAGTTTCTTAATCAAAACCGAACGTAAGGACAACACGCATTTGGTTATGCAAACAACTGTGTCCACATTAAACTTGGCTTTGAAAGGTCAATCTAAGACAACGGCACTTTCTCCAGATGATCAGTTTCCACCTCGCGTACAAACATTTGGTATTTGTTTCCTTTACAATTGCTGTGCCCCATGGCCAGACACCATTTCTCAACGTTAACATTTCTCAAGCCTTGCGGGTTTACTAAATCTTCCAGGCTAGAATAGGGGGTAAGAATGCGCGGCCATTCCAAGACTGTCCTGACCTTTGTCCAGGACTTTGATTCACATAGCAGATGGTGAAGGCAGTGTCAGTAAACCTTGATGAAATCTATGGGACAGGAAGCAGTTCCAAGAGGGAAGTATCCAAAAAGGTTGGAAGTCCTTAAGCGAATTTACATCCATGTCGTTGGCTGATTGTTTAACTCTGTTTAATGAATTTGAAGTAATCCAATAAAGACATGGATTTTAGGGCAGTCAAAGGATGATTTGGTGCATGTGTGCCGCTCGTAACTGGAGAGAGAGAAAAAAAAAAAAAAGAAAAAAAAAATTGTCCCAGGCTTCATCCCAAATCACATCAACAGACCACACCAATTAAGTAAGTTCTATTTGCCATGTTATTTACTGCAGCGTGTTCCATTTGTGACACAGCGGTTGTTTTCTAGTAAACTGAAAAAGAGCAGAGAGCAGAGATGAACAAGAACCGCAGGAACCTGCGAGTTTGGCGATTTTTTACGCTCAAACGCCACCTACTAAACTTGATGAATAATGGGGTAGTTTAATCTCGTATTGTAGGCGGGAAAATTATGAAACTTTGCTAGATATCAGTGATCTCAACACTGGACATGTGAGCTGAGTATTGTTACAGCAAAGTAAATCACCAGTCATGAAAATATATTCAACACCAAAAAATTTGTAATATATTTTTAAATTATATGAATACTACTACAAATGCCTGCTAAACTTTATGGATGGATAGTCCAGAATTATAAGACAGGTATTTTATTTCCTTTTATAATTTGTTTTAATTTTATTTATGTCATGTCATTAAAGACAATGGACTTTGGTCTAAAGACAATGGTCTTTAAATGGTGTGGTGTAATGCAGGGCCACACTTTATTATCTTTATTAACTATACTTTTCTACCTGATAGCTTTTCTCCCGTAACTTCATTTTTAGTTTAGTTTAGTTTAGGTGGTTTAGTTAGGTGGTTTAGTTAGGCTTCTCTTCCATTGTTAACCTTTTATCCTCCTAACATTTGTGATCCTGTCAACTTCATCAGTTCATTAACACAGCATCAGTTCTCTAGTTTTTGAGGTTTACCACTAGGTAAAAAGTTGACTAGCGAAAGCGACACCCTTTTCAACAGTGGAAGCAGAAGCATGCGTCTAGCATTGATAAGGGTTCTAGAAGTTGTTGATAGTGATACCAACTTGTATTAAATACTCAAGGGCTTAAAATAGGGATAAGCAATGTGCACATTTTAAAACCAGCAATGTGTAGTGTGTGTATTTGAACCAGGCTCTGCATCAGCCACAGTACAAACCTTCCCCTTATAGACAAAAAGTACTTTAGGTAGTGGATTTGGGTTTGCTATACACTGGGACTGTGGTGACCTAGTGGTTAAGGTACTGGACTACGGACCAGAACGCCCAGGGTTCAAATCCCACCTCTGACACAGTTGGGTCCCTGAGCAAGGCCCTTAACCCACAATTGCTTGGATTGTAAGATGGTATGAAATGTAAGTGGCTCTGGATATAAGGACGTCTGCTAAATGACATAAATGTAGATCATGAACTGATGAGTTTAATATAACCTATACTGTATTATAGAGGATAATCTTGTACATTAACCTTACATTAAATAATTAAAACAAAGCTTATTTTACAATAACGGTGTTGAAAAATCGTATGTCGCTTAGTGATTAATGGACTGAAAGTGAAAAGTAAAAGAAAAAACACTTACTCTGCTGGTGAACTAGCATAGCTGCAGCCTGAAAGCCAAGAGGATTCAGTTCCTGATTTTCATTCTGGTTGGCTGTGGTCAATAACCGAGGAGATCTGCACTAAGCCAGAGCTATTGTGAGCCTGAATCGCTGTGTACTGAATCCTGAATCAGAATCCTGAAGACAGTTTTGGCAGTTTCATGCAAGGTTGATGGGACTGTGGGTTCAAATCCCACCTCTGCCACAGTCACAGTCCCACCCTTACATTTTATTAATAATTTGTTATTTAGTTTAAACTAATTTTCCTATAATTTAATATACAGTTAGTATTTATTTAATTAACATCTAGGTCGCCCATGGAGGTCGGGTCCCCTGTTGAGTCTTGGTTCCTCCCAAGGTT
>JAUZST010071271.1:0-21776 GCA_034779995.1 Parotocinclus haroldoi
CCACTTTCAAATTGCTTTTGGAAATCCTGGACATCATGTCCTCCGGGCCAAAGAGGAAAAGGACTGTCTGGATTGTTACTAGCGCTTCAAAAGCTAGCATATCTGACAGTATGGGGGTGTGTTAGTGCCCCCGGCATGGGTGAAATACACATCTGTGAAGGCAGCATTAATGCTGAAAGGTACATAGAGGTTCTGGAGCAACATATGCTGCCATCCAAAGCTACATCCTTTTCAGGGACGTCCCTGTTTATCTCAGCAAGGTGAAACCAAGCTACATTCTGCACGTGCTACAACAGCGTGGCTTCGTGCTAAAAGAATGCGGGTACTAGACTGTCCTGCCTGAAGTCCAGACCTGTCTCCCATTGAAAATGTGTGGCTCGTTATGAAGTGCAGAATACGACAACAGAGACCCAGGACTGTTAAGCAACTAAAGTTGTACATCAAGCAAGAATGGGAAATAATTCTACCTACGAAGCTTCAACAATTGGTGTCCTCAGTTCCCAAACACTGGGGATGTAACACAGTGGTAAACACGCCCGGGCCCAACACTTTTGGAAGGTGTTATATGCATCGAATTCAAAATGAGTGAATATTTGCAAAAAATAATAAAGTTTATCAGTTTGAACATTAAATAGCTTGCCTTGTAGTGTATAGTCATCGTATTCTGTTTTTTCGTTATGTTTTACCCCACATCCCAGTTGTGAAAATGGTGCTTTATCTAATCTAATGGTGGCCTAAGAGTTTTTGCAAAGTACTGTAAATGTTGAATAATGCTGGCATGAGATCACAGCAAGAGGGTCCTGAGTTCATGCATGCTTGTTTGAGTTAGGGGTGGAGAGAAAAACTCGTTTAAAAACTCGGCAATTTTTAGATGCATCGCCAATCAGACATTCGATAATATCTGAACATGTAGACCAGCTTCTGTTCTTACACAAGAACTTCAACATTAGCACTCACTAACTGAGCTGATTTGCACCATCCCTCATTGGTTTTCTTTCATGACTTCTATTTGTTTTGTTAATAACAAAATATTGGAATTAAATTCATCCTGGATTTGTTTCAAGTAGTCACATGGTAAAGAAAAGTAAATTCTGTATAGAAAAAAAACGAATCGAGATGCCTCAATAATCGTTGCTCTCTGAATCGTAATCGAATAATGAGGTGCCTTCCCACCCCTAGTTTGAATGATCATGTAAAATTGGCATTACGTGAGTGTACATATATGGCTAGTCTTGAGATAAACTTGGGTCGCAGAAATGGCCGCTGATGCCAGTAGCGACGTTAAATAATCCAAATAAACAAGCAAACAAAACTGAATAATGCGACATAAGTGTGTACTAACATAAAAGACTCGGATAAGGACGTAACTGTAAACATTAAACGGCTGCAGCACTAAACATTATTATGCATGTGACTACAGATAAATACCATGTACATAAATGAACCTAAACACTATGACCACTCACAGATACATCAAATTATTTTTTAGGATGGATTAGAATTGTTGACTGGTCTGGCAGAGATTGGCTTTAGTAAAAATGGAACACTTTGCTCAAAAAAGGGGAGGCCTCATGAGAAGGTGTAGTAGGGGTTACTATTTGAACGTTTCTAGCAGGAAAGACATAAAGACATAAAGTTCATGGCAATGTCTTACTGAATGCTCTTCTACCTGCTGCCAAACTGTATAAACTCTGTTAGCTCATGCCCTCTCTCACAACTCTCACTCCTAGGGGACACCAAATAAGTCTTAAGTTCACTTGCCTGGTTGAAAAGTTCTTAGCCACTGTTTTTTTTTTTAATCCATCTGTATTTAGTTTCTTGTATTTATTTATTTTTTTGGTGTAAAAATTCTCAAAGTCCTAACCTCAGTGGCCTTATACATGGCATGCTGAGGGTGGCAGCCCTGCCAAAATGCTTGTTTTGAGCCTTGGATGCCATCAAAAGCACCTAGGATGAGCTTGCAGATGTCAGAACTGGACTTTGGAGTTGTAGAGGTGGTGGTGGACCTGTTTTCAGTCATGTGCACTGCTTATCTGGGGCAGTGATGGCAACCAGCTTGCACTCTGGAAAAAACTGCCGGTGTCTGGGTAATGTTCTGCTCGGAAACCCTAGATCTGGGCATTCATGTGGGCATTAATTTGACATGCGAATCTTAGCTACCCATTTCCATGGGCCAGGTGGCCATAAAGCTGTGGACTTCAGTTTAGATGGACCCGTTTTGTTTTCTGTTGGTGTGATTTATTTTTTTTCTGTGTCCTTTCCTTTTGTTCAGCTGCTTGTACTGTGAAGAACCCCAGAAACCCAGGATCAAGAAGTGCTCCACCTCTGTGCTTCTTTCATCATATCTGTCCTACACCACCACCAACCTGGACTTCATCACCCAGCTTTCTGATTTGATCAGTAAAGCCGGCCTAGAGAGAAAAGCCCCCTGTGAAGTCACGACTCCGACGGTGGAGGTGACTGACCGAGGCAGTCCTGATTCTGGGAACAATTACTTTGAGATGGGCCCGGATCACAGCGAGGAGAATTTGGGCTGCTCTTTATCGTCCATGCTTCAGGATAAGGAGCCTGAGGAAGCTGCATCCATGAATGTTCAGATAAATCTGGTCACATGGTCTTATTGTATCTGTGTAGACCAGGAAGGAGGTCTGAATCAGATGGTGAGCTGTTTGGCAGCAACAGGAGACGCCCTGCTGGTGTTTCGGGCGCAGTCCGAGGAGCCTCCGTGTGGTTTGCGGAATGTAATCGAGGGCCTGGAGATAGCACTGATGGTTCCATGTTCAGACCTGGAAGCATTTCAGTTTGACATTCCAGACACTTGTTTGTCATTGAGGTCAGTGTCCAGTGGCTCCAGATTTTACTTCTTCTCTGATGGGCAAAACTTAAGAGAGGTCCATTCCCACGTGAAGTTGTTTGCTAGTGAACATCAAGGTGAAATTACAAGCGAACCCTCGAGCGTCCGGCTCTTCATTCAGCAGTTTCTGAACTCTTGGGAAATCGATGAGAGCGATAGCGAAGTCAAAAACGGACACTTGGCTCACGTTTTGGATCGATCCTTATTGAGTCCCTCGGGGGAGGACATCCAAAGCAACTCCGTACCCCCTGACATACTGTCCCAACTCCATGAAAGCCAGTCGTCCATCCCTGTAATTTTGTTCCTCACAACAAAACATCTCTGCGTCCTTAAGGTTGATTTCATCAGCTTGACTCCGAAAGGCTCAGGTGTGCGCTCTTGCGCTACGTTGACCCGGATTCCCCTGGCTGCCACTCTGCTCAGCCCGAAATGGAGCAGCTCTACGCATCAGCCGTTTTGCGATGCCCATGTTCTAGAGCTCATGGCGGGTCACGAGCATCTAGTTGTCGTCTTTGCTCTTCCCCATGACAAGTTCATCTTCCTGAGGCAGTTCGCCCAGTTCCGTGCCAGCCTCCAGGACATCAAGACCATTGCCCTACGGCAGTTCAGCAAACGCCAGCGAAGAGCCGACAGCACAACGCAGAACAAAGCTGCTCCGAGTGCGCCTAAAATGAGGTACGTCTGTCCTCGGTTTAAAAGGGGCACTTGGACGCTTGGGTGGAGCAGAGGTCAAATATGTTAACCCACTACCGAGTCTTTGCTTGAGTCTTTGTGGTGCCTCTGGCCTGGCCAGGTGCTGCACATGTACAATTTGTGGGATATAAAGAAGGGAGACCTGGACAGGGATCATCTTCCTGTTCCCGTTATGGCCCATCGACATGCCGACAAAAATTGCAAAGGGAGAGAAGTTCGGTCAACAGCCGTTAGATATACAGAGGCACGTGATGGCCTTCAGCCTTCCTACTTCCTCAGGTGGACATGCATGGGACAGGGGAATTGGACATGCCTGTACCCAACGCATACTGCTCACAAAAAAGCTTACACACTCAATCTGTCTTTTTTTTTTTTGTTTTTTTTTTTTATTTATTATTGCTAGACTTCGTTCAGGCTGCACGAAACTTCAGATTTTAATCTCAGATCCTGCATTTAGACCGAGCTTCTGCATCACAGGTTACAAAAGATGATAGAGACTAGTGTTGACTGGATCACGTTTTAAGCAGCGTTAGTACATTTTGAGATCTGATTTGAGTTTCTAATGTTGAGCTTGATATGCTTATACATGCTTTTGTTTACATTTTCGTCAAAGCGCTTGAGTAGATTTTAGTTCTCTTTCCACTTCTATCCAGCCTCTTTCCTCTGAGAACTCGAGCGTGCCACGGATGTAAGTCCATCCCAGACCTGGTTAGTGGTTTGTGTCCCAGCTCAGAACCTTTAGACTGGGCCAAACATCTCGAATGGGGGATCGTCCCTGGCACGGCAAAAGCGACAACGACTCAGCACAGCGATGGATGGGAAGCTTGTTTAAAGAGTGCATGCTTGCCTGAACGCCAGACCTTGTAACCCTGGTTTCAAAATGAACCAATGGAAAAAAAAATTAACTGATCAACCTCCTTGTGAAAATAACACAAACCTCTTTGGTTGACACTATGGAATGGAGGTTTTTATTATGTCTTCTTGACATAAAACTTTAGCAGGTTCTACACCCAACTGGAGACAAACTTAGAAATAACGTTAGCACTCTTCGTTCACTCTTGTGAAAGTTATCCATTATTATTCAGCAGTGCCATCTGCTGGACAAAACTCTGATCGCAGCTCGAATCTATTCCAGTATTACACCGGATGTGAATCATGTAGTTCCCCCTTTTTGCACTCCCAACGATTACCCATGCAAATTACAAAATAACGGAGCCGCTCTAGGGCCACATGATTAGTTGAGCAAGCCTGGGGTGGCAGTGAAAAGGAAAAACTACCTAAATGTTGTAAGGAAGAAACCTCGGGACCATTAAAACTTTACGTTTTTTTTTTTTTTTTTTAGATTTTGTATATAAAAATAAACTGTTAGGTAATTGTTTGTAATTATTATCTAAATAATAAATCTAAAATGTGTTAATGAGCCAATATTTTAAGAAAGGGTAATAAATATAATAAAATAATAATTAAATGAAATCAAATGCACTCTCATGAAGACTATTATGAAGGGAGAATGTAAAACTACACTTCTCACAAAACCTAGGGGATATTTAATTATGGGATGTATGGGTATGGGATGTAACAGTATATTTAAGACAATAGTTTATATAATAAATAAAATGAATAACATGCAGAATATCTGCAAATCTACAGAATATCTTAAACGGAGTCGAATCTGTTGTCAGTGGGCAAGTATTTTTTTGATCGGTCATTCAGAGGAGGTCTTGGGGAGATACTGCCCTCTATGATGGGATGTCACTGTCTGCCCTAAATTTGCTGCTTTTTTTTTTTTAAGTCTTCCTCAGGAGGTGCGGAAGCCACAGTTGACTCTGTCTCTGCTCTACCCGGGTGAGTCTCTCATTCAGCAGCTCTCAGAGGACAACCAGTGTCCTTCTCACCTGGCTCAGTCTTCATCCCTTCATTATCTGTGCTCACTGAGGGGCCAGGAGCTCATCGACTTCTTTCATGAGAACATTGCAGAGGTAGACATGGGATCGTTTTAAAATGCCCCTGCTCTGCACTCCTAGGTTGTTGGGTGGGTACGTGAACCTTGTCCTTTTTTGCTGTTTAATCCAGGTGGAGAATGAAGAGCTGAAGCATATTCTTTGGACCTCCGTGCTCTTCTATAAATCCCCTGATGTGGAGCTGACCGCCTGCGTCGTGCTCTCGACCAAAGCGGTGTACTTCATCCTGGATGAAGCTGCGTCCAGTCTCGGTGATCAAGCTAGTGAGTGTTTTAGTATTTACAGCTCAAAATAAAATCTAAAAAACACCTAGTCTAGTGTGGACTGCGGTAGCTTAGCGGTTAAGGGACTGGACTCTGGACCTGATGGTCCAGGGTTCAAATCCCACCTCTGCCAAGCTGCCGCAGTTGGGTCCTTAACCCACAACTGCTTGGATTGTAAGACTGTATGAGTTGTAAGTCACTCTGGATAAGGGCATCTGTTAAATGCTGTAAATGTAATGTAATGTAGTGATGCTCGAAATATCGACCGTCCATGTGTCATTTGCATATGGTATAAAGTTGTTTTCCAGTAATCGACATATTTGAATATGAACATTGGTTTGTTTTTTCTTTTGGCTGTTGTTCATCATGTATAGTTATGCATCCCATGAATACCTAGTTACCTAGTGAGTGTACTTGCTGTCTACTTCCTGTCCGATTAGTCAAGGGCATGCAAATTTGTTGATCGGATTTCTGTAGTTATCCGATTATTAAATGCATGTAAACTCGCTCTGTTATAGCCTTGTTATAAACATGTCGGCTGTGTGGAAACAGGAGTTCAAAAGTGTTTTAAAAAAGCACTTTGTTTGCATTTGCACTTTCTTTTTAAAGAAACGTGAATAGAATGTTCACAGAGTGACCACCAGGTCTGTCGATTTACCAAGGGAGTGCACGTCCTGTCTGATTAGTCAAGGGCATGTTAACTTGTTGATCGGATTTCTTTTATTATCTGATTATTAAATGCATGTGAACTCGCTCGGTTATTGCCTTGTTATAAACAATCAACAAATCGGTTGATTAAAAACACCATTTTGTTTAAAACAGTGACTTGGAACTGGCATCCATCAGAGCACAAGGAAACGGATTTCCTGATCGCGTTTTCTTTCGTTATGAAGCTGAATGAGCTGCAGAGTGTGAACGTGGGACTGTTTGACCAGTATTTCAGAGTGGTGGGTGAGTACGAGATTAAGACGCCTGTTTGTAGCTGTAAGGTAGGGTACAGATGTACGATGTACAGCACGATATTAATTAAATCACTGTTTCTAAGCTTAAAGGTCGCTTTTTACTCCAGAGTAAGACCTCATACCAAGGTGATTTTGGTTTAAATATTGTTTATAGTCTGTCAGACAAAGACAAGACAGATGTAATGCAGAATGTAATACCACTATATTTCAAGTATAAAATGGGTATATATACATTTATCAGTTATCTTCCGCTTAATCAACACGGGGTTGCGGGCCGGCCGGAGCCCACCCAGCAAGCGCAAGGGCTGGAACAACCCTAGACGGGGCGCCAGTCCATTGTAGGGAACACGCATATTAAGGGCCACCAATTAACCTAACACGCATGTCTTGGACTGCGGGATTAAACCGGAGTACCCGGAGTAAACCCATGCAGACATGGGGAGGACATGCAGATTTCACACAGACAGGACCTAGGCCGCTCCACCTTGGGATTGAACCCGGAACCAGATGCGCCACTAGAGACGGATTCTCTAAAAGTGCTTTTTAAAAAAAATATGATCTCATACTTTTCCCCCTTATTCCCCCTTTACTTTTGCTTGTTGTAATGAATCTGTAGTTGCCCAGTGTTCTTTAGGCACTGTCGATATCCTCGATATGCTCAGGAGAACAAACTGTATCTTGATACAATGAAATGTTGTAGTTCCCATTCCTACTCTAAATATCTATTAAAACATTTTTTATCAGTCATTCTTTACATCCTTCTGTTTAAAGGACCGTCTCCAGAGCACATCATCTCCTGCCTGACCAGAGACAGCTACAGCACACACCACTTCCTCCAGCAGCTCATGAGTGTGCTCTCGTTGCTGGAGAAAGCACCCTCACCTGAGCCCTGTGAGCAAGACTTCTACACTCAGTTTGGAAAAAAGAGTATGGGTAAGTAAATAAATGACGTGGCTGTGCGAATCGATTCTGGTTTATTCAACTGTCAGCAATCGTGCTGTTAAATAATCGACTCCACACGTGACGTTCGAGGGCATTCCAAGCAGCTTTTTATCAGAGACCCTTGAGAAGCCTCCCTGCAGTTAGTAGTGATGTTTTTTTTTTAATGGATTGTGTTTGACTCTCAGTAGGAGTGAAAGCAGTGGAAGGTCTTTGAGGCAATCTGTAATTTATTATCACATGAAGGCTGGAGCTCTTCCACGTGAACTCCCAATGTTCCTCCCACCCAGCAGAACAGTGTTAGGATTGGTCTCTTGTATACAACCTTGGACTCAGGTTGTAGTGCTCGTTAAACACAGCATTCTTTAATTCTCACAGCTGGCAGTATCTTCACCTATTTTCACATCTTTAACTGTAAACACAACATCACGAGGTGTGAACCTGCACATGTAGTCAAGTCAGTTATCTTTCTACAGTGCTTTTTGCAATGGAGCACTGTCTCCAAGCAGCTGTACAAATTATACATGATCTTGTACTTTCTAGGGCCCGAATCCAGTCACAGTGGAAAGGGAAAAACGAACTAAACATTATTAGGAGGAAACCTTGGGCGGACCAAGACTCAATAAGGAACCAAACCTGCTTAATTGGCTCAGTTTTATCTGCAGGACTGCGGTATTAGGGTGTGGATCTGACGGTCCTGGGTTCAAATCCCACCTCTGCTGCCACAACGCTTTTCATTTGATATTTTTCCTCAAATGTAATACAAGGTGTTTTGGTAGAAAACATCTAATCAACATAGTAATTTGAGTAAAAGTGAGTTCCAGCTTGATTCTTGATTCTTTGGTACGCTTCATGCTTTGCTGTAATGCCAGTGGGCACTGAAGCTGATCTGAGGATCCATAGTGATGTAGCGACAAGGGATGGAACGATAATCACAGAGATATCACAAGTCCTCTTTCTGCACATCTAATAACGCTGTTGCATTCTTTGAACTCCAGAGGGCGCAATGCAGCATATCTTCCTTCATATCTTTGTCAATAGGGGTTAATGGGGTAATTTATGGGAACTGAATAAATATTTGTTGAAATTTATATTTTATAGCACTTTTCACAAGCACAGTTGACCCAAAAAGGTGGTGACAAACCTTATCTTTAGTGTTTTTCTTTATTTTGGCATCTACTGTACTGTATTCTTAGTTCAAAGAAGGGTGCTTGGGTCCTAAAATGGTTAGCAGAAATCCTACTATATTTCAGCATGAGCAGTTAGCATTAGCAGCTAGTGCTCTGTGCACCAATAGAGGAAGTGTTTTGCTTTTACTTTTCATTTTAAATCCCACAAGAGAATCAAGCAACAAACCCAGAAGAAGCAAATTGGTTAAAAAAAAAACATTCAGATTCAGTATCTGTTGTTCCTGAATGAGTGTTTAGGTCAGGTGATTGTGGAATAAAGTCCATGCCAGTCAACAGTCTTCCTTGGTCTTTATGTAGTAATTGCTAAGCTTTTGGAGTTTGTTTTGGGTCGTTACGCTCCTGCAGTAGGAATCCTTCGACCAAAAGATCCAAACCAACATGTTCGCCAATACATTGAGACTCTTGGAGTTAAAGCACTAATGGCTAGAAAATTGTCTGGCAGTGTAACTGGCTATGGATTTGGATGAAACGACCTGATCCGCTCACATTTGCTTACTTGTGTTTTGCTGTTTTTTCCATTGGACGGGGCGGAACTGCTTAGTATAGTTCAAAGTCTTGTATGATGTCATTGTTTCCACTGCCATTATCAGCTCCGCAAAGAGCACCAAACTGTGGGCGGAACATGAAGTGGAATTCCTTCTGGTTAGGGTCACAGGGACTGGGCGTCTAACCACAGAGAACACCGGGCACAGCAATGAGCTTACACTGGACTGTACGATGATCCCCAGCCAGCCTCCCCTTCAAATGGACACAGGAAGTCGTTCTGCATTTGAAACCCAAATTGTACTCAAGTGCCTGTTTGGGAAGTGGTGTCTGTCCCATTGCCCCTTAAATGCTTAAATTTTTGTAAATCTAATGCACATATTTGTAAAATTGGTAAAGATAAACACTGAGCTCCTCACTTTTATTATGAAAAAAAAACGGTTGTACCGTCTAATAATAATAACAAATTATTATTATTTTTGTCTTTCACTTAAACCAGGAAAAATGGTGAACTACGAGGTGGTGCACTCGAGCCGGGTGAAGTTCATGTACCCGAGCGAGGAGGAAATTGGCGACCTGACCTTCATTGCCGCAGAGAGAAAGGGGCCTCAGGGGGTGGCGCACTCCTTCAATGTCCTCTTCTACGCGCTGGTGTTTCAGGTGCACAGTGGAGTGGGTGCCAAGGCCGAGCTGCATCCGAAGAGCCTGGTCCTGAGCAGCACACACGTCTTCCTGCTGGACGAGGATTACATCAGCTACCCGCTGCCCCAGTTCGCCAAAGAGCCTCCTCAGAGAGATAAATACCAGCTCACAGATGCCCGGCGGATACGTGACGTGGACCGCGTGCTGATGGGATACCAGCCGTACCCGCAGGCACTCACGCTGGTGTTCGACGATGTACCGGGCCCTGACCTGCTGTGCCACCTCACCATGGACCATTTCTCAGATGAAAAGCAGAGAACGCAGGGCGTCGATGGGGCTGAGAGCGAAGTGCAGTGGTGCATCTTTGTGCCCGGTGCAGACAGCAGAGAGAGGCTGATCTCGCTTCTTGCTCGCCAGTGGGAGGCGCTGTGCAGCCGGGAACTTCCGCTGGAGCTCACTGGCTAAAGCGAAATGGTTTCAAAAACGGAGGCTAAGGTGACATTAGCTTTGTTTTGTCTTTGAAGGTTGCAGTCATAACAAGTCAGAGAAATAAACAAAGTGATTATCTTACTGATCATGCTGTTGTTACAGTACATAGTTGTTTAACATATTTATGTGTACATATTCATAGACGTTTAAAATGTGGGAATCCTGTAGTTTTGTAGTAAAATGAAATAACATTTTACCTATTGCGTACTGCAACAAAGCACTGACATTTTTCAGATATTTGTCGTTCAATTAATCTGCGTTTTTTTTTTCTTAACAGTGAATAAGCCTGTAAACTGTAAATACATGGTGTAGAGTAATGATGTTGAGTGACCTGTAATCAGTTGAGTTGAGGTGTTCTGATCCAAGTCCGCCCAGCTTTATGGAACCACTGGGCATTCAGAATAATCTGCATGACTGCAAATCTTCGTGGACAAAACAGAAGCTAAAGCTAACATATGGACGTTTTTTGTTCAACAGTAACCAGAGAGAACAGGACAAACTTAAGAGACTCATTTATCAGACTGTTTCAACAGGATGCATCCCTGGGAAGATGTGTATAGAGTCCACACGAGTCATTGTTTCTTATCAGGCTTCTCTCCTCTTCTCTCGCTGCTTTATCGTTATTTATTTGTTGCTGTGTACAATCTACCCTAATGTACATTAATCTGAGAGCAACGTGACTTATTAAACAGTATTGTTGTATTTTAATCATTATGGTGTATAACGATTTAAAACGAAAGCTTTTCTTAGTTAATTTTACATTTGGATTTTTAAGTATTACCGCTAGAGATTCACTGACGTTTCAGCTACAGGAAATTTCTCTTTCTGTAACCGAAAAAGAAAATGGACATTTATTCATTTGTTTTAGTGAAAGGTTCATGTCGGGCTGGATCTGAGAATGGAGACGAATGCTGATAAAAGATGATTAGGAAACAATAGAGGACATTTCAGGATGGCATGTGCACGGAAAGGTCAAGAAGAGAAGGTTCAGCATTAGAGGTGTAACGATGCACTCTACCCATGATTCGATTTTTTTTTCTTACGTTTTTTTTCTGAAGCATAAAAAATGAAAAACTATTTTTTGAACAGGTTTTTTAACAAAAAGCCTTGTGCCCCTGCAATTAAAATAAATGACTAGATGCTGTAAGTGAAACTATCTTCACTTCGTTATCTTAAATAACTAAGATAAAACGCTGCTCTTTTATTTCTGGATAACAACAACGCGAAACAGTGTGCACCTTTTTTCTACAGCACTTTTTTTGCCTGCTGATATTAAATGAACAGCGTGACAAGACTGCACCCTCTGGTGTTCAAAAATGTAATTGCATCAGATGGTTTAATAAACAGAGCACATAACCTCTGCCGTGAACATTGTGACAGTTTTCATCATGATGCATGTTTTATGATTTTGAGTCAGCTATACGTTTAGATTTGCACAGATGAAAAACCATTTAACTCCAATTTACAGGTTTGTTTACCTGTGATTATCTACGCTGGGAATGCGGCGTGGATGTTTTGTTTGTTTGGGGTTTTTTTTTTTTTGTTTAGAGTTGAGACAATAAATCCCTTCGTTTTATTTTTACGTTGTTTTTCACGTTACGTTATGTTCTGTTATAACAATACATTGAAAGCATGCTTTATATAGTAATAAGATGTCTGATTAATTTTGTTGGTACACGTGCGCAGGAGTGTGTATCCTTGGGTGAGCTGAGGTGTATACAGAGTGCTTTTATGGAGCTGATTATGGGGTTACCAGAAGCAGGGATCATACCTTATTTCTTATAACATGCACAAGCTCAAGTTGGTTACTAATGTTATTCATCTTTCATTTTATTTATCACTGCTATTGATACCAGTTAGGCACAAGTCGTTATGGGATATGGACCTTGCTCTGGGTCACAACAGTTCCTGGAACCTCAGTATAACCTATAAAATAACCATATAATATAACAATATAAGATAACTGTAATATTTTGGTCAAAAGCTCTGCATGTTTGCTGCTGAGCCTCTACCTACTGTAGTTGGTATACTACTAATTACTACTAATTTTGTGAGCAGTGGATATTGTGGACACCCTTTGTGATTAGTGACATCATTTCACTATCATGTCACTGCTTCAGTGACAGCCCCCCATGCACACATGCACACCACCATTGGACGCTGGACCAATCAGAGTGCATTATGTGGTGTAATTTATCTAAATTATATTGACAGATGCCAATATCAGATCAGTGCCACACATTCATGGTAAGAAAGGTAAGGCTGAAATAAAATGTTAGAAACATTAGTATGTAATCATATGCTAAACAATCACGTACTTCCTTTCTGCAAACTGTTTCGCAATGCTTTTTTGTGCAGTTTGTTATAATGACCTACAAGAAGAGCCGTGACCACAATTCCATCCAGTATCTTTTGTGGCACTTAATGAACAATGACTGTATGGCCTTTTTGCCCTACATTGGAGCCCAAACTCACGAAGGTGCTTGGGATGTGGATCCCAGCAGTCATGTTCTAACATCTAGTTGAAATCCATGCAGGAGATGTACAGGAGCAAGCCAATTTAATATGGTTGTATATGTCATTTGGATTTGTCCACAAACTTTTGCCCGTTTAGAGTAGGCTTTATTTCAGAGCTAGCGATCACAGCGTTTTTGTCACTTGTCGTACAGTTTTCAGTAGAAAACTTGTAGAAATACCAATTGTTTGCTCCTGAATAACTCTTGCAGCGCGCGACTCTTGATTTGAATCTTTGCAGGGCTCGAGGTGGCCAACGGTCTGAATGAAACGTTCTTAACTAAACATAGGCTATATCCGTATCAGGTACCTTTTTATTTTAAAAAACATTATAAAATGTGTTGTTTTAATTGTGTTATATTAATAATATTGCTTTTACTACAAGTAATAATGAGCTTCCCAACGTTTATTAACAAAGCATTTTCAGTGAAGTCAAATCTGCTCACTAACGTTTTAAATGTTGACTGCTTCGTTATATGCGGTGTGTTAGGAATGATAAACATTTTATCTTTTCAAATAAAAACTTAGGTTTAAGCAACGGTGGGACCACAGTGCTACGTAGCGCTACGTACGAGTTGTTTTCTGATTGCGCGCACCTTTTTTTCAATTTCAAGCCACGGCATCGAAACCAAGTGTTTTACGCATTTTAAACTTTTTTAAATTTAACACCTTTCTTTTTTTTTTGTTTTTTTTTAATGCATAGAAATGAAACAAACCGAAATATTGACTGACCGACGTACGTGACGACCTAACGGCTTCTAAGCAATCCGTACACCTTTATTTTACCTGAAGGTAAGTAACTTAGTTATTTATAACCCTTTATTCTTTGTTCATATTTACATTTTGGCTTGTTCAAGTGAATGATAAGAATGCACAGTTTGAATCAGGTATTTAGTCTTTCACTAATCAGTGATACTTTTAGCCGTACGGAACACTGAGGCTGTACGTAGCACCGTGTGACTACACGTAGGCTTAATGCTGTTTGATCACAGTGTTCTGTACAGGCTATGTACCAGTGAACCGTTCCATATTAAGGTCCTAGGTACTGTCTCTTACTGTATTATCAATTATGACTAGTTTAATAAAATAACTATATTTTTAACTCGTTCTGTGGTATAATATAAATATAAGCTAATGCATCACAGGTCACTGTTTTGTACAGGCTTCATTAACAAAAGTAATCTAAACCCAAGACACGTCTTTGTCTGACAGCCTGAATTCAAAATCCATTAAAATCTGTTTTCCCTTATTATTTACAAATTTTGCCTCACAACATTCAGTAATGAGAGGAAGCACTGGGTTGTTAAAGTGATCAGCCTCCTGCTTTAATGCAGACATCGGTCCGTTTAGATCCGTCTCTACCAGCATCTCACATTTAGATTGGGAAATATTTGCTTATTCTTCCTTGCAGAAGTGTTTGAGTTTGGTCACATTTGAAGGTGAGCAGAAATGGATTGCTGCCTTTAAGTGTGCAGGTTTTTCTGTACGATTTGGTGGGGGCCACCGCTTTGGAGGTGTGTGTTAAACCCAACACAGACATGGGGAGGACCCAGGCCATTCCATCCTGGGATTGAACCCAGGACCTTCTTGCTGTGATGCGGCAATGCTACCCCACTGAGCCACTGTGCCGCCCTCGAATAACAATATTTAGACGATAATTTGTCAGTGCATATCTCTTGTGTAAAGAATTCAAAACTTGCACAGTTCCTTCCTTCCTGCCTGGCTGGGCATCACACATGCTTCCTGAACCCCTGTAAAATCTGGAACGTTTGCTCCGAACCCTAACCAGATGAAATAGTTTCAGTGTATTCATAGAGAAAGGCTGGAGCATGTCCCTTTGTCATGTCATGTGTGTATTTTAGTCAGGCTACTGATTTATCCACAATTTATCTGCAATTTCTGTAAAGCAACATATAAACTGTATATAGCTGTATATATAACTGGATAAAGTTTACACAAAGTTGTGTAAATTTGTTTATGACTTGTCATGGGGTTGCCTTGTGGCTTCATAAACGTTGTTTTGAGGCCTTAGCCAGCTACTGCCTGTGTTATGTTTGCATGTTCTCCCTTTGTCTATACGGACTTCCTTCAGTACTACGGTTTCCTCCCGACATTCCAAAGACATGCTTTAGGGCAACTTGCATTTCTACAACGTGTGATTGAGTAAGTGCATGTCTGGGATGGACTGGTGCACTGCCTAGAGCTGGTTCTTTCCCTCCACCCTATGCTGCCAGACAGGCACCCTCCCCCCAAATTTGTTTTCATTACCATTAATTCTACACGATTTATAAATATATAATTCATGAATAATATACACATTATTGACCAAATAAATAGCATGGGCAGATTGTCAAATGTCAGATTGCCGTCTAGATCGTTCTGACCTCGCTGTTAGGTGTTTGGAGCAGTGGTTTAGTGGAGGTTCCGGACAGCCCAGACCCCTATATCCCGCTCCACCGTGAAATCGGGTCCAAAAGTCAGAAGCGAGAATCTTTTGGAAGCGAAAGCGAGACTGAGAGAAGCGTAGCAAAGAAAAGGCGCAAAGAAAACAAAAAGAGATACTTCAAGAATATAAACTCAAAAAAGACAATTACAAACAGGAAAATTCTGTTTACAAACCGGTTTTTATTACAAAATGTAATTTTTTGGTTATGAATTCTGTTTTTTGGTTCTCAAAATTTTGACGCCATAGACCACCAGTTTCAGAATCTCCACAAAAATTCACCCGAATATAAACAACACTATCCATTGTATCAATGTATTATTATTAAATATGTAACAACCCTTTAATCTTAATATCAGACTATTCAAAATAAACCTAGCACATTGATTGGGTACCGAACAAGAGGAGGAGTTACTTGTTTTTCCGTTAGCCAGTGCAGTACAACAACAATAATGTACAACAGAGAGATTAGTTACTAAACTTTAGATTAGTTACTGCACTACTAATGCACAGTAAAATAATGGGTGGGATTGTCATTGAAACATCAAAGAGAAACTATAAAGAAAAAACAAAAGTCAAGCACAAATATATGTACAATATAATTCAATTTTATTTATATAGCGCTTTTTACAATGTAGCATCGTCTCAAAGCAGCTTTACAGTAATACAATTATTTAAAATTATTTAATGTACTTAAATAACTTGAAAAATATGGGGAAATGAACATAACATGCCACCTATAAACAGTTTAATCAAGACTTCCAAATATGTTAGAATTATTATTGCTTTAAGATCCCGAGTGACAATTAAACCAGGAAAATCTCACCTGCTGTTTCTCAGTGCATTTGTTTTCTAAAAAATCAATCCGTTTATAAACCCAACATGGAGATTTTTCATGAAAGGATGGAAGTGGTAGAAGCAAACTACTATATATCTGATATATACACCATATTTAAGGTAAATCTCACACACACTTTAGGTGCAGGATTAGATTTTCCAGTTTTAGATTGTCCGTTGTTATAATAATCAGGTTCATTAGCAGATAGCAGAGAGGGGGAATTAAACTCATAGCTCATAGCGGGATTTCAGATCCTGGGGTTTCACTTTAAAACTCTTGTTGTGAGGATAATGTTAATATTTTAAGTCTTCAGAAAACTTCAACCATCTGTCTAATAGCGATGACGTTTTTAAAAAATCTGAGTTACTAATAAAGCCACGAAAACAAGAAAAATATCCACTGATCCATGCGGTTACACATATTGGAAACCAGTGGATTGGAAAAACAAACTTGATGACCTTACATCAAATTCACTTTGTTTCAGTGACTGCCTTCCTTGTGTGTGTGTGTGTGTGTGTGTGTGTGTGTGTGTGTGTGTGTGTGTGTGTGTGATAGTCAGCAGTATTAGATCCTCCTTTCACATCCAGCTGGACAAAACTGAACGTTCACCGCTTGCTCTGAACTCTCTGTGTCTCACTTCTGGTCAGACCTGCTCTAAATTCTCCATAATTCATTCATTTGAGCTTGGAATAGCTTTTTTTTTAAAACCAAAGTGCAGTTTGTGCCATGTGCATAGGGGTTAGAGGGAGCAGTGCTTGGTATTGTGTTCGTTTCAACCTCATCACATCCTGTTTTTCCAGAGATGCAGTGTGCTGTGGTAAAAGGTCAAAGCGCAGAGTGATTTTCAGCTCTGTCCCCTCTCTAATCTTTGTTTGTTTATCCCCAAAAATGAGTGAGACACAAAACCGAACCTGTGTTGCGTCTGTCATTTCACATGCCAACAATCACAAAATATTAAAGATTTATGTCATCCATGTGCAGCTTAAGAAATAGAAGGATGTATAATGTATTTTTCTATCATGCATGGTTTTTCAGTGTCAAAACAATGACTCAATTAAATTAACAATGAAAGTAAGTGTTCAGGTATGCACCTAATTTTTGCTAAAATGGGAGGTTGTCCAGACCTTACATACATGTAATGTAAATATAAATAGTATTTTCAGAAAGAAATAGCTAACTAAATACATGAGTGGAACTCGATTCGATTGTAATTGATAGATATTCACAATAATTAAACATTTAAACATTCTTTATTCTAGAACATATAGCCATAACACTTAAGAAAATGGTATAATGGACCTGTTTCTTTAGTTTGACGAAAGCCAAAAATGCATCGATAAACGGCGTTAGGAACAACATGGAGAACCGCCAGATAAAACAAAGACTCGGGAGCCGAATTTGAACCAGTTTATATATTTATAGATAAGAAATAATATACAGGTAATCTGGGACAAACTCTTAACTCCTGCCTCTCCTCGTGGATCTGCAGCGTTGATTGGTTGTCATGGTGACTATCTTTAGATTTATAATTCTCGGCCATTAAAGCGAATGGCTGTTGATTGCATGGACTTCAAACAAGACTCGTACAACATCGACATCATTGACCTTTAGTGATGTCATGTGATTTCTAATATTGCTTAGAACGTTGTCATAGAGCAATATCACAGCTTATTAAATGTAAAGCTGCTATGCAGCATGGTGGGTAGAATCACACGACCCATTGTTGCTTCCAAATGCTGAGCTTTTGGTGGCTGCTACTATAATCAATTATAATGGCCTCTCCTGTTAAAAATATTGTGCATTGCTTCAAAGCAGTGTAAAGTGAACATTCTGTAACCCTTTCACTCCTACATTACCCTATCCCTCTTTTTTGGGTTGTGTTGCAGGCATTGAATGTGTTTATATGTACCAAATACAACCAAGCAGATCCGCCCAAACATTGAAAAGAATCTCTTCTTTGGACTTTTGTTAGCTAAATAAAGAGGTTTTTTCTAACTTTAGTTGTATGTGGGATTTGACGATGGTGCAGCACAGCGTCTCGGTGGGTAGCACCGCTGCCTCACCGCACGAAGGTCGCAGGTTCAATTCCCAATTTTGTCATTTCGTTGTGGAGTCTGCATGTCCTCCCCCTGTCTGCGTGGGTTTACTCCAGGTACGCCGGTTACCTCCCACATTCAAATTTTATGCATGTTAGGTTAACTGGTGTCTCTAAAGTGAACCTTGTGAGTTACTGTGTGTGCCCTACGATGGATTGGTGGTCCACCTATGGCTGGTCTTGCCCTTGCACCCAGAGTTGACGGGTGGGCACTGGCAGGCCCGTGACCCCATGTGGATTAAGAGGAAGATAATGGATGAATGGATTTGACAATACATAAATGTCTACCACCACTTAATAATCTACTGTCATTTTACACTTCATACTTTTCTGGGCACAAATCTCGAACTTTCTGTAATATTACAGAAAGGGAAATTACTAGGAAATTCTAAGAAATAATTATGCCATGCTAAGCCGTTTTGTCTTTCTGCCCAGTAACATCCTCAGTGAAGAATGTTTGATTTAAAATTGTCCTAAACAATGCCAGGAAAGAAGAATATCATTCTGATTACGCAGCACTGTTTTACAGTGCTCAGCCTATTTTTTTCACAAATCACTTTTCTGCTGACCAAACATTTCAGACATGCTTTCACGTGTTCTTCTTGTGTCCTTAATGAGAATGAAGTGACAAGTCAGTCAGAGGTACCTTAGAAGTCAGTTAACTGAAGGATGGAATGTATTTCATGTATGTATGTAATAAACACCATTATGTGGTTTAGAAAATATATGTGCGGATTTGTCTGCTCAAAATACAATTTTACTATAAAATAAAATAAAAATAACATGCTCCATTTGAGCCTGTATGTATATAAGAGATGTATAATACGCTTTTCTTTGCTGTTTAGCTAAATGTTAAGCTTTTGTGAAAAGAGAAAAGCTATAAAAGGATCATGAGACGAGAAAAAAAGCTATAAATTATGTTAATTATTGGCAATAAGGGTTTGCAATTAATCACTTTATTCTTTTGGTGTGTACAGCTATTCTTAGATACTTGTGAGGGGAGGAGGGCCCCAAGGAAAAAAGGTTCCACTGCCTTAAGTACTGTCCCTTAATTAAGCCTTTAAGTGTTGCATAAATCTCCTTAATACTACACCGCTCAAAAAATAAAGGGAACACTAACATAACACATTCTAGATTTCAATAAATGAAATGGTCCACTTGAAAATCTTTTCATTACATAGTGGAACACGTTTAGAACAAAATAACATAAAAATAATTAATGTTAATCAAAATTATTATCCCATGGAGGTCTGGATTTGGAATCATACTCAAAATCAAAGTGGAAAAATCAAATTACAGGCTGATCCAACTTCAGTATAAATTCCTCAAGACAAGTTAAAATGAGGCTTAGTAGTGTGTGTGTGTGTGTGTGTGTGTGGCCTCCACAGGCCTGTGTGACCTCACTACAGCGCTTGAGCATGCTCCTGATGAAGCGGCGTATGTTCTCCTGAGGGATCTCCTCCCAGACCTGGCTTAAAGCATCACTCAACTCCTGGAAAGTCTGTGGTGCAACATGGTGTTGGTGGATGGAGCGAGACATAATGTCCCAGATGTGCTCGATTGGATTCAGGTCTGGGGAACGGTGTCTCCAGATTCTGTCACGTCTGTCAAATGTGCTGATTGTAAACCTGCTCTAATCCATGAAGATAACAGGGCACCAGTGGCGAATCTGCCAATCTTGGTGTTCTCTGGCAAATGCTAATCGCCCTGCACGGTGCTGGGCTGTAAGTCCCACTTGTAGACGTCGAGCCCTCATTACACCCACATGGAGTCTTTCTGACAGTTTGAGCAGGAACATGAAAATTAGTGGCCTGCTGGAGGTCATTTTCCAGGGCTCTGGCACTGCTCCTCCTGTTCCTCCTTGCACAAAGGAGCAGGTAGCTGATTCTGGGTTGTTGCCCTCCTACGGCTCCCTCCATGCCCCCTGGTGTACTGGCCTGTCCCCTGGAATCTCCTCCATGCTCTGGACACTGTGCTGACAGACACAGCAAACCTTTTTGCCACAGCTCGCATTGATGTGCCATCCTGGATGAGCTGCTCTACCTGAGTAACTTCTGTTGGTTGTAGACACCGCCTCATGGTACCTCTAGGGGTGAGAGCACTGACAAAATGCAAAAGTGACCAAAACATCAGCCAGAAAGGATGAGAAATGGTCTGTGGCTACCACCTGCAGGATCACTCCTTTATCGGGGTTGCCTTGCTAATTGCCTCTCATTTCTACCTGAGGACTGTGGTAGCCTAGTGCTTAAGGTACTGGACCTCTGTCAAGCTGCCACAGTTGGGTCCTTGAGCAAGTCCCTTAACCTACAATTGCTTGGATTGTAAGACCGTATGAGTTGTAAGTTGCTCTGGATAAGGGCGTCTGCTAAATGCTGGAAATGTACCTGTTGCCTGTTCCATTTGCACGACAGCAGGTAAAATTGATTCACAATCAGTGTTTCTTCTTAACTGGACAGGTTGATTTCACAGAAGTATGATTGATTTAGTTACATTGGTTATGTGTTCCCTTTATTTTTTGAGCAGTATATAACAAAATATCCCAATATATTCCAAGAAGTTCATCTGTTGCCCTGTTCCAGTTACCAGTTTTATGATCAAAGTAAACAGAACACTTTTTTTTATGTCTTGTATTTTTAACATCCTCTTTCTCCATTTCTGCATGCATTATTAACATTGTAAACTTTAAAGCAAGTACTGCAAGTTTCATATCATATATAATGGCATTTTAGACCTCGTCTAAAAAATATAATTCATATTCAGAATGTTGTGTGCAGTGTAGAATGGTCAGTAGTGTATTTACTGTGACTTTTAAAACAGACTGTTCATGTGCATTTATCATTACTACTTGTCATAATTTCAATTATTGTTTCTGTGTCTGGCCTTTGTAACCAGTGCTTTCTTAGTATTATGGGTAATATGAGCCCTTTGTCTTATTGTGCATTTATAGATTGCTGGAAGTGACATTTGAGTATAGTTGTAACATTTGTGTAGCATTTCTTTCTTTACCTGATCTTCCATAGACATATGCCTTAGTATGCATGCATTTTGTGTGTCCTTTAACATCTACAGTTTTATTGATTTAGATCTGGTGTACTCTTTTCTAGTGAGTTTCAGAATTGCATTTGATGTTTAAGGGTTAATGGTTTTAAATTCTTATTAACGTATGTGTCTGACTCTCTCTTTGCAGTTGTTCCTCATTGACTTTGGTCTGGCCAAAAAATACCGGGACAACAGGACAAGACAGCATATACCTTACAGAGAAGACAAAAACCTCACGGGGACAGCTCGATATGCTAGTATCAATGCACATCTGGGCATAGAGCAGAGGTGTGAGGATTCACACACACACACACACACACACACACACACACACACACACACACACACACACACACACACACACACACACA
>JAUZST010071282.1:0-21776 GCA_034779995.1 Parotocinclus haroldoi
GAGATAAGATAATCCTTTATTAGTCCCACAGTGGGGAAATTCACAGTCTTATGATAATGTATGGTCTTTGAGTCTTTTGTAACCCTAAGTTGGGTGAATCACTTCCCTGATGGTGTCTTTATTTGCTTCTTATGCTGGTGATGCAATACAGAAACAATGACGACTTCATTACTAACACTGAGATGAAATTAATGCAAAATCTCTCCGGTGTTTGTCCTTTTAAGTTAAATGAAAAAGTATTACATAAACAGGAAAACCTACCCTGCCCACCATTGGTTTTTACCCCAAAATAACCCCTCATATATTGGTTTATGAGTATACCACTGGTAAATCCTCCTGTAAAATGGAAAATCCTTCCAGAAATATGGGATTCTGCATGGAATGAACAGGCTTTTTCTCATCCATCAATAACACTAGTAAACAGCGATGATGCTTAGTGTATAATACCTTCAAAATTCCTGAGTTAACCAAGACTTATTTCATGGTTAACCTTAAAGTCATTCCAATTTAGAGCCTTGCTGAAGTCATATATTATGTTTTTATGAATTATTATAAATTTCCATGTATACATTCAGTACTGAATACACTTCTACTATATACACGTACTTTAAAGATGACTCTTTTGCAGTCATATTAGCTTTCTTGTTCCATTCTGGGCCCATACACGAGTTTTTAATTCAGCAGTTTCCAAACTGTGGTCGTTCACCCACAGCTATTGCATCTTCAAAACAACTGCTGACTCTCAGCTCCTGTATCACCAACAATGTGTTTGCCTGTATGTTATATGGAACAAATCTGTGTTTCATCAGAGTGAAATTGCTGAGGGATGTGGAAATAAATACAGCGAGGCTTAAAAGTTTGTGAAACCTAGAATGTTCTATTTTTATGCACAAGTTTGAACTAACAAAATCAACAGATTGTCACAACAGAAAGTGCTAAAAGTAGATACAGGGAAACCAGTGACAAAAATGAGATAAAATATTATACTGTACTTGGCCAATCATTTACTTTGGAAAAAAAAATGATATGGTGTTATGTCTGTGGGTGGCAGTATTTGAATCCAGTATTTGAGAGGTGAAATTAGAGTGAGGTGTTTTCAGCCAAGGGGATGACAATCAGATGAGTGATGAGCCTGTGATGGTTAAAGAAATAATTTTTTTGGAAATTTGAAGTTAAAATCCTAACCTTCTAATAGATATGTTGTGCATGGACCTGAATTAAGCAGTTCCTTTGAGCAAACCCACCATCATACCAGAGTTGAAGGTATTCTGTATTGAGCACTGAGCTAAAATAATTAGTTCTTTTTGAATACAGAATGAGATGTAGTCAGATGGACAGAAGAGTCTTTCTTTTAATCGCGTTATTTAGTCTTGAGTGATGGTTCCAGTCGAGTCATGTCAATGTTACAGGGTAAAACAGTAGGATTTGATTAAAGCCTTAGGTAGGAGTTGGGTGATCGGTTTCTAATCTTTATAGGCAGTCAGGGTGCCAGTAATGGGACCATGGCAGTGGAATTGCAGAAGTGCAGAAGTTTAGTTTTGATAGAACAGGGGAATTAAACACATTGGTCACAGAGAAGATCATGACCAATTACAAGCTCTAGGGGCTTCATGGTAAGAATCAACTGCTTATGCAGCACCTGAGGGCCTTAGCTTTAATTCTAGGTTGAGTTTGTAACATGAATTGTTGGTGCTGCATCTACATAACCCTGCGATGAGCTGGAATCCTTTCCAGAGTTTGCCTGTGCAAAGTAAATTTTGGCTCAGGTTCCATACTCCAGCAATCCCAACTAGAATAAGTGATGGTGATGATATAGAGTGCTTTGCTTTTTCATTCTACATACACACCACTTTACAATTTTTTGCAAAGAAATGGCTCAAAACAAGGGCCAGCAGCCCGAATTACTGTAGTACAGAGGAACTTGGTCAAGGGCCCAACAGCAGCAGCATGGGGCAGCCAAGATTTAAACACTGAACCTCTGAACAGTAGCTCAGAGCCCAAACCACTGAGCCATCACTCCTAAGTCCAGTCATAGTACATTCTTATACCAACCGTATGAGCTGAGAGATCAGTTTAGTACAAATTCATTTGAAGTGGATCTTTCTCGCTCGTTTGAGGAATGGGAATTACATTCCTATATTTCTCTTGACCGTAATGAAACTGGCCTTTCCTTATCTACATTCCCCACATTGCTTTCTGTAAATACTCAATAGTGAGCCGTAGTTAAAACAAGTTTCGGATTTGAAAGTAGTTTGAATGTCAACTGACCCTCCTCTCCCCCCCCCACTTCGCCATCATTTGCGACACATCTGGAAATCATTTACAGGCCATGGAATCTTTTGTATGTGCCGTGTGATCATGGTTTGTATTTATGGTTTCTGTATTTATACATATATGCTCTGCATGAGACTAACTATTTATATACCAGCACAACAGTACTAATTTTTCCCAAGGCTTCATACTAATGTCCTCTCACTTGTGTACCTCACGTTATTCCATCTTTGTGGTAAATGAGTTGGGTATGGTGCAGAATTTTTTAAAATCACACCGTCATATATCTACTGACAGAGAAATATAGGAAATAAGAGAGGGACAAAAAAGTGAGAGACTGTGCAATTACGCCTAAGCTAAGGCAACGTAATTCCTGCAGACTGTGCAGAGTTGAGGAGCTGGAAGTTTGCAAAGTATATTGTCTCAGGGGAAGCTGGAAATTAATACAATATTTTCACTCCTGGGGAGTGTGTGTGCATGTCAGGAAGCTTGTGTGTTTATACTGGCACAGCTCTGGGTGATAGGGAAGGGGTGGAACTGTGCACAGAGGCTGTGGACAGTAGCTAACACAGTGTAAAGCTACTTTTGATCGTTTTTGACTCTTAAGAGAATATGAAAGCCTATTCAGGAAGTCTCTTATGTTACTTATCAAGGGAAATGTTTCAGGTTAGCCAAGACCAGGCTTTTTTCCTTCTCACTCCTGCACTTCTAAGCTAGAAAAATACAACGTCAGCGATGCCAAGATTTTGTTTACTAACTAAGATTAGATGTTTCCTAATTAGAGCACCAATGAAATAGACCAAGGAAGGTTCCTAATAGAGAACTTTATTGGGTACACCTTGCTAGTATCAGGTTAGACCCTCTGTTGCCTTCAGAACTGCACATCCATAATGCATGCATACGCAATCTTCTGTTCCATTAAATTACATAGGTACTCTATTGAATTGAGATCTGGAGGCTGTGGAGACAATTTTAGTAAAGGGCACATAGATTGGTTGATTCTCCCAAAGTAAATAATGGGTACAGGGGTCTTGTGTTTTAACTATTTTATCATGCAATCCCTTTCTTGAAATGAGGTTCTAGACTTGGTGGACTTAAGTCACATAAGTCAAGACCTGAGTCTTAAGTGTAAGACTTGAGACGTGCTTGACCTAAAGTTACCTTAACTTGGTCTTTATGACTTGAGTGAACGGATGACTCAGTGACTGGATTTTTACCTAGCTGTTCGTTTTATATTTTGGGCATTTAAACTGGCCTTAAAGATCTATCAGTTGTTAAAATGTTTAGTTTAGTTTTGTAATGTTTGTTACAAAGAAGAATCTAGGCATTCTTGTCAGTGTTGATGTATGTCTCTTTTTATGTATTTATACTTGGTTTTATTTTGTATTCCATTCCAAATGTAGTGGTAACTGCTTTTCCTTTTGATATATATTTACACATATGGACATCTTCCATTTAACGATATAGAGACATTCATTTCATTTAGTGTTTAGTTATATTACCACAATCTCTCAATATCAAATGGCAATATGTTTAAATTTGTTTAAAACATGACTATTATGGTCACAAAAATTAGGGGATACTTCAAATGAAATGTCCCATAAGGAAATATTATTTTATTTGGTATGATGTTTTCACAGATAAGTTAAAGAAGAGTCCAAAAAGAAATGCAACAATGCTGGTTAATGCTGAAAATGAAATGAAACACTTTTGACTTATTTAAATGTGGAAACTGCAGTTAGAGCATCATAATTCTATGTTGCTTGACTTATTACAGGGACTCTGACTTGAGTTACTTGAGTATTACCACAGTCACTGAGACTTAAAGGTTAAGACTTGAGTCTTGCATGTCACCCTCAGAAACATGACATGTGTTAGGATTATAAGGTCTGACAGCATTCTTACTGAGTACAAGGGCAATCCTTTAAAGTCTAATCTAATTAATTGTCTTAGTGCAGGCTCTCATAACTGATCAGATTTGAAAATCCATTGTACAAATAGTGAAGGTCTGCCAAGTTTGTTCTCAGCGTTTGCTGGAAATGGGTTCTCATGGGTCTCCCAATGAATGCCACATAAAAAAAAATAACAAGGTCCAATGTAACGAAACCATATCACTGCATATACTGATTGATCAATACATCATTATTTGAAATTTTCAATGCTAAATGTAAGGGTTCTCCACCAATATAAGGATATGAATCCTGCCCCGCACTGTCTACTGAAAAGCTATTAACATATCATCACGTTTACAAGCTTCTATTGTTGAAATGACTGCACTTCTTAGAGATCTTGGACGGGTTCCTGGTAGCAGGATCCTGGAGTTAAATTGTACAATTCAATTTCACAGTTCACTCACATGCATGGGCTTCCACTGGTGAAACCCAGATATTTCTTTCATTTCTGCAAGGTTGAAAGCAGATACTGTTCCACACAGCCAGCTTTGTGCAACTCCAGGTCCAAGAGTGTGCTTTAGGGCACAGGATATTTTTCTGGGCTGATGAATTCTGTTATTATTTCAGGGGTCCCGTAGTCTGGAGAAACACTGGGTTGTTTGGGGTCTGAATAGCTCTTTGAAGTGGGAAGTGCTCTGTAGGGGAGAGCCACATGGCTGTATACTCCATAGGCCGCTTACCTTTATATGTGTTGACACTGCAGTGAGTATGTTGTTATGTACTGCCAAGTAACCAGCAAAGATGAGCATACATTGTATGCTCAATTATATACAATTACATAGTACAATTATATAGTAATCAATTAGCAAGTTACTATGCAAGTTCCATAGTATGTTCAAGTTTGTTTATGCTGGTTGGTGGTAGTATCATCCTGATTTAACTGAACTCTGTGTTGTTGGTCTTGATGGTAAAGCTGGCTAACCTTCATGCCAGTGTCCAAAACACAACATGTGCTGTTCTTCAGTGGTGAATTAAATTAAATAGTTGAAAGTAATATGTTTATTCCATTTACTCAGCTTGGACTCATTACTAGATATAGAAATAGATTTAAATCTATTTGTCATGATTGTGCTAAATTACAGTATTTCATTTGAATATTTTCTTAAAAGGTCTTTTACTTTTTTTTCATGGTACCTCGCCGTGTCAGTTTTTATGATGCATAGTAATATACTGCTCAAAAAATAAGGGGATATTTCATTTTGAAGTTTTAGTGAGCATTATATATAGTACATTGGTTTTTTTTTTTTTCATTTTGTTTGGGTTACTTTAAGACAGATAAGCTGGAAACCTGCTGCACTGGTACCCACTACCTGAAGCTATGAACTAGGGAGGCAGGTAGACACCAAGCTAATCACTAATACACTTGCACTCAGTTGAGTTTTAATATCAGAATCTTCGTTAATCTTATTATATTTCCAGTGACTGACTTAAAAAAACACACTGACATTCTATAACCATCATCTTGTGTATGTGACATTGAAGCAGAGCTGACTGTCTACAAAGCTAATCCACCTAACTGGCTTCATGATTAGTTGCCATGGCTGGCATGAATAGAAAGTGTTATGATCCAATAAAATAATCAGTGATGGGTGTTTGTGGTTAATTTGACTGAGCTTAGTTCTGTATCATTTCGTACTTTAGGTGCTCAGTGGAAGACTGGAAATGGAAAATGATTACTTCTACACTGTGATGATTCATTTGTCCCAGTTTCACTTACCAAATTAAATTCAACCATTCAACAGGTTTAAAGTTTATGGACATTTTATTGTATTAAGGGATTCACACCATTTTTTTTTCTGAGTCCGCATTAAAAATCAAACCTTCACTTCAAGTCTCCTGCTGCAGTCTTTTTACTGTCTCCATCTACACAGGCTGTTTGGATAGAAATAAAGTCAGAGTTCAGAGAGGGAGCGAGAGAGATTTACCGACTAAAGGACCTATGAATGATGCAGATCAGCAGTGGAAACACAGCTGACGTTGGTTAAACCTTGGTGAGGCGGCATTTAGAAAATACATTTTCCAGATCAGTAATTCTGATATGTATAAGTTTCATTTTTCTTCTCGCAGCACGGGCCATTACAATTTAAGGTCTTCATTGTTAGTGTCTTTCACGCGTGGAGATAATTTGAAAGGCTAGTGCATGCACATTTGGCTTTTATCTAGGGTTTAAATGAAGATATGACTGGAAGCTTAACTTATAGCTTCAAAGCAGCTTAGCATCAGGCCTCAAGTTAATGATCATATAAATTAAGAGTTTAGATTGGAGATTTCTTTCTCAGTCTGAGTGACTCCCCTTAGGAAAAGATCATCACAAAAGAGCTCTCTCGCTTTTTCCCTTTTACCAAAAGTCCTCACTAATCTTGTGTATCCCCTAGAGCTTTCCATCTGCCAACATCTTGATTTTTATGTTTATGTTGTGAAAAATCTGAGCTGCTAAAATGAACAAAAGCGTCTCATCCACAGCAGCAGTTTCTTTTATTTCATGTCAAGTACTTTTCTGATAACTCTAATTCCTCAGGGGTTATGCTCAGTGGTGGTTCTAGACCATTTGATTTGGGGGGTTAGGCTGGGGCCAGTGGCTATGTTAGACAGGCCAGGTACTTTCTACTTAGACGTGCATCGATGGCCTCTGTTAGTTGGGGCATGGGAGGACCAATTTTGTGGTCACGGAGCATTGGCCCTTCGAACCGCCCCTTTTCTTGCTAGCCTATTATGTTTATTACTGCTCTCAAAAGTGCCCTTAATTTAGCTTTAAAAAGATTTTTTTTTAGTCCTATTCAGAATTTAATAGATTTTTACTAGTGTGCTTATTCCTATTTCACACACACGAATTGACTTGTTTTTATTTTATGTCTTCAATCGTCTCGCAACCAACATCATTTTATACTTCTCTGATACTTTTTATTCATCTAGAAATTATATCTTTTAAGGGCTAGTTGCTGAAACAGCAGTTCTTGAGAGCCTGTGTTTGAATCCTAGCCTAGGCTTGGTGATGATGTTATGGAACAATTACAATGAACTGGTACGCTGTCTACAATCCATCTGGGCTCTAACAAGACAAAATGGAGATGTCCTACGCAAATTAACTTCTCAAGAAAAGCTCAGTTTAGTCTCCAATATATTTTGTTTTACAGTATCTCTTTTGTCTAATTCTATTCTATTAAGAGAAAGTAATGTTTGATATGTTGATATATTAATGTTATGTTAATGCTACATTTAGTGTAACAAGGTATGAAAGCTCAATCATTGAGCACTAAACGTTGAACCTTTAAACGTTTAAAACATCAGAATGGTTATGGAGGATAGTTGTTAGACGGAAATTGATGATAAGTGTTTTTCCTTATTCTCTGTACATGGGATGTGTGGATTTAAATTTGATGAAGCACCTTTTCACTTTCTAGTCTTTCTCTGCTTTGTTTTTTTTTATTATTACATTTTTTTTGGCTTTTCCTTGTCCTAATGACATAAGCAGGCACACTGCATTAAATCTGCATGCCTTGCAGCCGTTTCTACTCTAATCCTGGGCCGCATTATAAGCAGTTAGTTTTAAGTGAGAGATTGTGTCTGGACTTCTTGTTACTTGAACCAAAAGGTGCACTCTCTACCCTCTTAAAAAACGTTTGACCATAATGAGCAGCAACACTGAATGTTTTAAAATAAAACTGAGAACTGTTGAAAACTCATAAATCAGAGTACCACAGAGGCTTTTCTGTTTCTCTGCAGTCTCTGGTATCTTGATCTTTTTGAAATAGCAAAGAATGTCAGAAGTAATCAAAATAGGCATTGGCATCAATATGTAGCACCATCTGAATCCATTCATCTGAAAGTGCATCCAGAGAGTCACTCTTTGTTTAAGAAGTTCAGCTTAGTTCATTTTTGTCGACAGATTTTCCAAGTGGGACTCTAAAACAAGCCCATACTTCAAGTTCTGGAAATCCAACAGTTTGACCTTTGGCTCGAAACCTAGTGCTGCTATAAATTAGTATTGAGTATGGCATGGACTCCTACTGTCTGATGTGGGGACCCTGAGAACGTCATTACAATGTTTGCTTGCATGACTGGAAATTCCTTTAAACATATTTGGAGCCGTCTAAAGCACCGAATCATATGTCTTCATCATGGATAATGTACAATTAAGGGGCAAGGGACTTTGTGGTGGGTAAAGAATCCATAGCATTAGACCTCAAGTTTTATTAATCGTGTGTCTCATATATAGTGAAATATTTATGAAACTGACTAAGGAAGCTTTTGAACATTATTATGGAGCAACAGATGAGGTCTTTAAGTCAGAAACTGATTGTAACAAATCTGAAATATCTTCAATTAGAGATAACTCCAATGAGAGAAACTCCACAAGGGCAAAAGTGAAAGAAATCATTGACTTGCTTAAAGGAAGACAAACTTCCATTTGTATTACATTGGCAGTTTAATAGTATTGATTTTCTTATTTTTGCTTGAAATATATTTGTTATATTATTCAATTTCAAGCCATCCCTCCATTTAAACCCCCTAATTCTGGTATGTGTCTAAGTCTGAAGCTATTCTGGCTTGGGTGGAAGTGCACCCTGAATGGAATGCCAGGCCATCAGGAGGCTTGGCAGCGATCTCTGTTGTGGCTCTCCATCTGGCCTCTCCTCTATCAGACATTGGCAGTCTTGCTGAAAGTACCACTGGTACTCAATCCCAGAGTAGTTAGTGAACTATAGCATTGCTTCTTTGTCTCTCGAGCACCTAATTTCTGTTTAATTTGTTAGTTTGTTCCCTCAGTTTTTTATCCTTGCTTTTCTGGGCCAGGGCTATTGAAGTCCCCATTTCATATCCACAGAAAACATATAGGTGCACATGTAAGCATACTCTGGATGGGATGCCAATTCATCACCAGCCTGTATAGGACAGCTGTTGCAGAGGGCACTACTAATATTCTGTGTGTGAGGATGAGACCAGGACTCCTCGCTGGTGGAGGAGAATTGTTGCTGGTTCAGCCAAGCATTTAATTTTTTTTAATATGTATTTGATTTTTAGTAGGGAAATTATGAAAATACACTTAACACTTACACTGTAACCTCATTACACATGTCCTGTACTGAAAGTGGTATTCATCATCACAACAGTACCTTATACATTTACATGGCACTTGAAAATTGGATCTACTTAAAACTTATATAAATGGAGCTGATTCTTGAAAATACGGTTAATGGGACCACATCAGGACATAATCATTTTGGTCCTAGACGGGCTGTGCTATAATTTATGTAATATAAATTTTTTTAAAAACCTTTGCTGTGTGATATACACGTATAGCAAACATACAAACAAGAACTACTGTCGTTTACAAACTTTGTTCATTGAAAAATAAATTTGCAACCAAGTTTTTCGAATCGATCTACAACACAATGTATAGATACTCAGCATGTGAAGCTTAATACTGTAAAAAGCAAATTCTTACTAAATTCCAGTCAACATTTGAAGAACTTATTCAGTGGGATCTGACGCCTTTTCTTGACGGACTGCACTTGAACAAAATCAAGAAAGTTGTGGGTGTGTTCACCTCCCGCTGATTTTGCTCTTGTCAACACAACTTTTTTTCCTAACGATTTCCTAAACTTTGATAAAAGCATAAATTCTCCCGGGGATCCCAAAAATCCTCCCATATCTCGCTGACCCGCTTTGTATCCGCTCTAAGTGGTGACTTGTGGCTTCTTTTTCTTATTCGCTCTTACTTTCTTTGGTCCGATTAAATGGAATTTTGATCCAAATAAACGAATAACATTACACGTATATAATAGGATTTGTTTCGGTACTTTAGGATTTGGTTCAAATAAGCAGTTGGTCCCATAAACCGGTGATCCAATTAACCCGGATTCGACTGTACAACAACACCGTTTAGTGTTTTTTGGTGTTAAAAGTTTTCTATAATTTTGCGACTGATGTACAGATGAAACACATTTCTTTTTTGACCATGACTTTCTGACCGAAGAGCTTAAGAAACGTAACGAAATATCCAGGAAAGATGGGGATGTTTTATGACAGTGACACCTAAGACATCATGCATGTGGTCAAGATCAAATGTCCTGGTTAAACACTACATTCATACATCCTTCAAATGAAAGACCAATACACAGTTGGACAGTGGTCCTCACAAACTGGTTTATGCTTGGTAGTGCCTCTCCAGTGCAACAACGGTCTGTGTAAAAACACTTTCCTACTAACATTACTACTGTACACCACTGTACTAACAATACTTGCACCACTAACATTTCCACTGAAGAAAATACCTGCCCTGAATTGCTTGCATCTATTCTTACAACCAAACTGTAACATTTAAAGATGTACAATGGTTTATTTCAGAAAGAGATCGTTATACATTCACCAACACTTTACAATAAGGTTATATGCAATGCTATTCATTCGAGCAGTATTTTACCAGTGAGTAATCATTAATTCATAAACGTAATACATTACCATGAGTCGTAATGAACACGCATATAGTATGTACGCCTCATGTATGTGCTCATGCGGGAGCAATATATTTATTCAGGTAGTAATTAAGGTAGAACATGACATGATATTACTAAAGTATTACCTCTTCATGAGTTCATGATTCTTTAGAGATTTTATCAGACTGTTTTGTTTGTACAAATCCAAGACGGTTACGCTATTTAGTCAAATAAAAGTAGTTGTTCTTCCGCTTACTTGCCTATGCATTTGCAAAATCTGCTCTTCTGAATTTTAAGCTCATTCATCATGGTCGGTTCCACATTAGATAACTGTAAATCAATGCTACACATGTGATACAAAAACAGACAATATCTAGCTCTTTTTTCATGAGCTTAACTTATCTGAATTTAAAGTTTGCATTTCTAAGAACATTTACCCTTTACAACGCGACAGAACCTGTGCTCTGATACGAAGGTTACATCCACCGGATTCAAACCAGTTAAACATGAAACATGACAGTAACACCAGAAACTAGTAACACTAGTTAAATAGTTTAGTAACAATGTGTTTTAGGACAGCCTTTAACTACAAAACATTTTAAATGTAAATTCATGTTCATAAACATAAGCACACTCCATTATTTTTCATTTTACTAATAAAAAAACTAAAACAATTAGAACATACAGCTATGTATTTTGTCAAATCATGAAACAGTGGCCTCACATACAAGTACCCTACTTATATCACAAATGCACAATATGAAGTCACTCCCCTAGCTCTTACTGTTTCTGTTAACATTCTCAGTGAATGCGAGTGATTTCTGTCCTGTAATCATTCTGACCCTGATAATTAAATAAATATTTACCCTTGAAATGTAAACTGTGTGAAGATCTTTGTCTCTTAGGTAAATGTTTTTTTGAAATGAAACGAAAATACATGCAGACATAACTAGAAAATGTGCAAAGCACTGACATCTCTAGTATTGAACTAAAGTAGCTTCAGCATATACATACAACCAAGAGATTTAGTGAACACAAAGACAAACATGTTAATACTTAATGCTTTAGTGGCTTATACTTAAAACGTAACATGGCTGCTCGGCTGGGATCCAATAGATTGTGAAGATAAATTCCGCCACTGAACTGCTGGACATCTGGTGTGAGCATTACATCAAGGTATCCTGTCCTATCAAAATACAAACAATGTACAAACAGAGTAGATTTAAAATCTAGATGAGTATCAAAGAAAACAAATTCTGCTGTAGATAAGAAAACCATAAAATTGTAATCTTTTGTAGTTTAAGCAATTGGGTGGTCTGGGGTCTAGCCAAACCCAATGCATTTAAATAACTGATATTTATATAATTAAAATTCTACCACAATATCAATCTACACTAATTTGATTTAGTTAAAAAAAGATCGTCAAAACTGTTGTTTGATTATGTAAATGAGATGCAAACTTAATTCTCCTAATTGAGTAGTAAATGACTTAGTAGCGAGGGTGAACTAAAGAATGTCAAACTGGATGATAATGCCACCTATTCTTTCACTGTTCAGTGGGGTGTACGGCCACCCAAGACTCCCAAAACACGCTGGCAGTGATGGGGCATGGACAGATCAGATTATTCAGCAGTTCCTGTGGGATCCTCTTTGTATTCCTTTTGAAATAGCCCCTCTTTTTTGTGAGCAGTGTAGTATAAGGAATGCAGTAACTGCGGTGTGGGCCAGCGGTAAAGATTAATCTACAAAAAGGTTTTACAGGGTCTGCTTTTTTATGCAAGATTGCTTTTGTACTCAATGAGTGAAGCAAACTGTTTATATCATTGTGAAATATTCATCCACTGGTAAGGACAAGAGTCATCAGTTTCACAGAGCTGAACATGCTATAAACCAGATCTAATAAATATTACTTAATTCACTAGAAGCATAGGGCCCAAGACAGGAACCTAGAAGTAAACAGATTCATGGCAAGGCTCAGACAGCGCAATGGGACACCTAACGAGTGTAGGAGGGAACCTGCATACCCGGAGGAAACCCACACAGACACAGTGGGAATAGGCAAACTCTACAATGGCTGGGTCTGGAATTGAGCCAGGGATCTACGGAGAGCTGTCATAAAAGCATTAAGCACTGCACCACGTGTCACACCTAAATATCAATTCATATTTTAATTTATTTCAGAACATTTTGCGATATTTCAAATTAAATCTTTACCCCATGGCTTAATGTTCTAAAGGTGCTTCTTGTAATAATCTAAATAATATTGATTGCTTTTAACACTGCTTTTCAATTATTCATAACCGCAGTTTTGCAAATGTCTGATATTCATATATTACACATAAATAACATGTTTCTTCACAAAAATCAGTAAACATTAAGTTCCATACAAGCTCCCATTGAATTATTCTAATTCTTGTAACTTTCTCACATTTGAATATCATTTCATAGCCAGGGTTATGGTGGTTTCCAATTACTATCCTGGAACTCACTGGGAACAGGAATGGGAATACCCTGAATTTGACGCCAGTCCATCTCAGAGACCTGGTGGGAGAGACCTTGGTTAGAAGGCACCACTGTATCAAGTATTTTCCATTTGGAGATGATGGCTTTCACTGTGCATCCCATAGCCTTTAAAAAGGGTTTGTAACACTTTTAAGACTTAATTACTTCCTCATCTCTTTCCGAATTTCCTTTACATTTCTTTGGATGATTTATCAATATGTGTAGTTAATACAAACACAATATTAAAGGCAGTAGTTTAACACAGACTTACACCTCAGTAGCTGTACAGAACAGCACAATCAGTCGTGTTGTACTTGTACAATGACAATAAATGTGTCCATATTATGAAGTTCTGAAATATCCCAAGTTCCCTCTCAGTACATTTCATAACATACCCAACAGCTAGGCTTTTTGTTTTTGTTCTTTGCTTGCACTTTCAATATATATTTTTGCTCCATCCTCATCTTCTTCTTTTTCTTCAAATAACTCTGTTCTACAGAACATATTGCAATATCACATACAGTATGTTCTCCTTAAATTGTACCATGGGTTCTGTAGGTACATTAAGTTGGCAGGAAGGGAATCAAAGTTGGAATATTTGCAAAATGTGCTTAATTAAGAAGCTGAATTTTCTTAACGTGACAAACCCTTTCGCATTTTCCTCTTGCTATATAAGAGATAAATATATACACCCCTAGATGTTTTGCCACTGTAACCAGTAAAAACAAAATATTTTTTTTTCCATGCTCCTTCTTGCCACAAAATAATAAACACATAAAGCAAATTATATCGAATTTAAAAATTATGTAAACACTTTTAGGCTAAGGCAACTGTATTATTTCACATTTCTAACAAGTGAATTTCATAATCTTTGCCAGTTCTTTGAATGTAAACCTACTTAATTTCAAATATTTTAACAGTGAATGTGTACAGGCTTATACACTCAATCGATACTTACATGTACTTGTAATGTTTGTAACTCAGTCGTGTTAGTTTGCCTTCTATCCTTAAACTGAGCACGGCCTGAAAAACAAACCATATCAGTGTTGGTCATTTGAAAATAACACATTACAAGTAAATTATCTGCAGTATTGATCAAAAGTGAGTACACCCCTAACATTTTTCTAACTATATTAGTTTACATTTTGCTTTAAAAAAGACTTATGCCCTGCTATCCGAAACATCTGTTTTGCACAACCAGCTACAATTACTTTCTTTACATGGTTGGTTTAGTTGTTGCATAACGTTTTTTTTTTTTCCACCTCAATGCGTGTCATTTTTGTTGTAAAACAGTGTTATGACTTTTCTCCTTCTTCGTGTATTATTTGTAAGGATCAGAAACAATTTGGTATGACAAATACACAAAAGCAGAAGAAACCAGTTTGTAGAAATCACAATTTTGCTTCATTCACTTACACAACCTAAATATGCAATGAAGTCTTTTACCTGACTTCGCTTTTCTTTTCCAAAAGACAAGTCCTGTGGCTGCAACACCCAGAGTCACGCCAACAGATACCGTTACTATTGCGATAATTTTGTCACGATATCCACACACAGCATCAGAAAAATGTGTTCCTGGTTCTAGTACTGAAAGTCCCAAATCTTCACATCTGTTAGAGGAAAGAAAAATTCATTTTAAATGTAGATGATTTGAGAGCATCTTTTCACAAGTATCATACTTAATTAATTAGCTCCTCCAGTTACTTCAGTAATGCACTAAAATGGGACATATCACAAAAATTGACTTATTTACTGCTGTTTTGCATTACATATAGTTTGATCCACAATGTCAATGGTTCAAATGGTTTGAATAGTGTATGATTTGATTCAGGTGTTTACAGCCAGGCTGCATTTGTAAAATAACCCATAGTGAGTGGCTTTTGTGCACCACTTTGAAGAAGGCGTGGTCCGGATCATTTTTCCTGTGTTAATATAGTCTTATTTTAGCCTGACCTTGCAGATAAAAAGTTTTTAAAATCTGTTCCTCTCTGCCTCTGCTTGCGTTTGCTGGTTTTATATATAAAGGGTTATTATAAGTAATGTCTATGATACAGGATTCAGGCAAGGACTTTCCCATTAGGAAATAAAATATATTTGATCCATGCTATCGTAAAACATATGATTTGTTTTGTTGTTTGATATGGATTTGTATCATGTATCTTTTACTGTAATATAGAAGAACAGGTGTATCTGTGATAAAAATGTGTTCCTGTTCAAATAGTTTGGGTTTAAAGCTATAGATACAACTACATATACTATAAGCTATATATACAACTGAAACATTTCTTCCATTGTGATCTTACATGTGTTGTAATAAACCTGCATAGAGACTGAGGTAGTCTAGTGGTTAAGGTACTTGACTCTGGACCTGATGGACCTGGGTTCGAATCCCACCTCTGCCAAGCTGCCCCGGTTGGGTCCTTAAGCAAGGCACTTAACCCAAAGTCGCTCTGGATAAGGGCGTCTGCTAAATGCCGTAAATATACACATAAACAGCATTTTTCACTATCTGTGTGTGAGTTTCATTTAAGTACTAGACTAACTTCAGGAACAACATTTGGTGAACAGGTGAACACTTACTTTAAATGTGGCTGACAAAAATCAACAGTGCCATTAGAAAAGGTCCCATCTACACAGCCATCACATATAGTATCTTTAACTGCTGTTCCTGTAAATATACCAGTTCTGTTGAGTCAGTGTAATAAACTGCAGCTTGTTTAATACAGTAACTTAAAGTGAAAATGAAAAGACGCTACTGGGAAAGTTTGAAGGTAATATCAGGAAATATTACACCAACCTTTATGCTTGATGTACTGTCCAGGGCTGCATGTAGCATGTTCAACAGCTTGTCTACAACTGTCTTTGTATTGATCCATACAATAGAATCCCTCTAAGGCCTCACACACTGTGTCTGAGATATGGGTACAGTGTCTCTTTACTCTTAAACCTTGCCCTGTGAAAAACACAACAGATGTACCTTGAAGAGTAGTTAACCTTTATCCAATGGATGTATTTCTGTATATACTGTATAGGAAAAACAAAAGACTTACCTGGATCACACAAAGTACAACTGATGCACTTGGGAAGGCCATTGGGTTCTGCTGTGTAGGTTGATTGTGCACATGGCACACAGGTGGTACTGGTATATTCTGTGCAATGCTGATATACTCTGCTTCCTGAAAAATATGTAAAGGATGAATTGACAGAATGTTGGATTTGTTACAATTTAATGCATTTATACCATTCAATGATAAAGCCCAATGACTAGATAATGTCATTGTTAAGGCCATTTGAAGGGGCATATCATTAATCTTCATTTGAATTGTCTTTCATGACTAGTTTATAGGTTTTAGCCAACAGCCAACTCTACAGTCAAGTCAAGTTATTTATATAGCGCTTTTAACAATGGAGCAGCTTTACAGCATTAGGCTATCTTAAAAGGCCAATCCCAAATTGAGCAAGCCTAGGGCGACAATCGCAAGGAAAAACTCCCTTAAAGTTATACAGAAGAAACCTTGGGAGGAAAAAAAGACACATCCTAATTGAGTGGCCTAGATGTTCACTGGAACATTTACGTTTGAAATAATAGTAGAATATAAACAAAATTAACAAAAGTAAATAAAAACAGTTAAATAAATTCATGTAAAAGATATGCATAACAGCAAATATTTCAGCCGACACACAGAGTGGCTCCAGGATATGTTCTCAGCAGGAAGCTCCTGGGAGGGTTGGAACATCAACCATACAGCCACTGATACATTCGAAATCCAGCTAATTATTCCGTCTGTTTGGTTTACAACGCTTTTAACATTTATGACTATTTACAATCTAGTCTTACACACTAATCTGAGTCCACACTGACCGGTGTAGCATCGTGTCACCCGGTATTAACCGTGTTATTTTTACCAGTAATGTACATGACAATGCACATGAATCCCATACAAAAACAGTCTTTCCTCAGTCTCAGAACTTTGAGCTTATATATAGTACATATAGTACATGTTCAGCCATAATGATACCATAATCACTGGAACAAAGAAGGTAAGCTTCCCTGACAAAATTATAGTTGCCGTTACCAATAGCAGCACTTAATGTTTGACAGGCTGCACAGCTGGATATATGCATTATAAAACATGCTCACTGGCGTGTGAGCAGAAGTCTCTTATCAACAGAGATACAACAGGTTTTACACTAGTCATTACTGTACTGAGATAAGGCATAACATAACGAAATTAGTTGTGGTTACGTAGGTGCAACGAATTGCTGTCAGAGATCCCAGAATAAATGTTATTGCCTCAATATTGCAATTACAGTGTAATATGTCATATATAAATACAATATAAGCATATTTCCTTGTTTTGGAAAGTACCAGCATTTGACTGCACATGCCTACACAAACATCATAAATGCCAAGAAACTACTGAAAAAAGTTCCTGGCAAAAAACTACTGATCAGGGAGTGGTTATAAAATCCCAAATCATTCAAAGAAGAAGCATTAAATATACTATATAGAAATTCTTATTAAGATTATGGCACGATTGTTTGAGTCGTAAACAAGGCCATGTTTCAAAATTGACAATCAATTCATATATTTTCTTACGCTTAATCCACACAGGGTCGCGGGACAGCCGGTGCCCACTAATCAACTCTGGGCACAAGAGCAAGAACAACTCTAGATGGGGCGCCAATCCATCGTAGGGCACACACACGCAAACACACAGACATGCACACAGTAACACACTAAGGGCCACTTTAGACACCAATTAACTACACACGTTCCACCCTGGGATTAAACCCGGGACCTTCTTGCTGTGAGGCACCGGTGCTACCCACCGAGCCACCGTGCCACCCAGCAATCAATTATGAAACTGAAGGTTGTTCTGACAGAGCTGGAGAAATCTGCAGCTGAAATGGGAAAACCAAGTTGGGTTTTATGAAAAAGTGCCAAAATGAAAGCCTCTTTTCAAAAAATGCATAATTATCCAAATGTGTATGGCTGATTGACACATATCCTTAAAAACCTGTAGCTGTAACTGCAGAAGATAGCTGGGCTGTTGTTCACAGACTTCATAGAAAGTCTGGTCTGAAGTAGCTGCAACTCAATCAAGAGTAATACTGCGAATATTGCGAATATCTCTGGTGTTACCTGTACAAAGACGAATGAATGAAAGAAACTGTAGTCGAAATGCAGTGTAATGCAGTAATGCTTGTCAGAGCTGTCTGTGACTTGTACCATATTTCCCTATGTTACCCTAATCTGGGAAATTTGGAACAATACCCTAACTCACACATCACTTTCACTTTCATCCATTTGGCTACATTCAGTAAGTTCCTGTTCCTGTCCATGCATACTGGTCATTCTGTTAGAAAATCAAACAATGTTAATACTGGCACTGGGGGGCTGTGGCCATAGGCACAGAAAATAAAGATCTATGTCATCAGACTATGGCTTTCAGTCGTAATTTTTAAGTATTCTTAAGTAAATTTCCAAATAACTGTTTATTATAATAACAATACAAATATGATATTGATTGATGAAAATGTGTGTACTATGCCAGCTGTTGTTTATTCAGCTTATTACTTGGTAATTAATAAATGCAAGGATTTCAACTCATTCAGTTTAAACTCGTTCTCTGTTACTGCCCAGATACAAATTAATGTGTAAAAAGAGTTTACATTTAAAATGTTGAACTTACCGCGTGCGCACATGGGACAACATTCTCCATTTATGTCATATTCAGCCTGGCCACAAACACAAAAACAGTGTCCAAAATTCAGCAATAAAATTGCAGCAACAACTAAAAAATCCTCCAATCTGAGTTCCATTACGAAAGTGTTGAAGGTTTGTTATTTCCAACAAAGTAGGGATTCATGTTCCATCCACACATTTAAAGTGTCCCATTGTTTACATCTGTGGGAACACTCTGTCTGTTTGCCTTTCATTTCTGGCAGGATGATGTACTGGGAATTCAGAATGACAGATAGTCTCAAGTAATTTGCTGCTGCCCCTCAACATCAATGCAGCATTCAAAGGTAATTTAGCAAAACTCTATTGTCAAAGTTAAGCCGCGTTAAAGTTATGCATGTTGCTGTGATGCCGAATGGAGGGATTTGTGATGCATCATTTTATTTCACTTTGAAATGTTGTCCGTCTCTTCAAGCACAGTCTTGTTCTTATCAAGAGGAAGTTCATTCTTCAGTGTCAGAGCTGGTCGCTGAAGTCTTAACCTTGTTCCACAAAGACTGGGTTTCTTCTTCCTGATGCAGTCAGCAAAATTACAATGCATATGATCCTGCACTTTCAGTTAGCGGACTGAACCTGAAAATAAAGGTACATATTTATATATTAGAGTCACAAAACACCTCCCAGAAAGTCAAACTTGTCAGGTATTGCTTTCAACAAGCAAGCGTGGACTTTACTGTCTGAGTCAGAGGCTATGTTCACATTACCAGGCTGAAGTAACTCGATTTCCTGTCTTAATGTATCTAGATCAGATACGATGGTCATGAGACTTGAATGAGAACAGTCAGGTCAAACTGAATGCGTCTTTTTTGCCTGTACTCATGCGCTCTGTGTGACAAAACAGCGATAGAGAAGAAGTTGGTGATTTGCCTGATATGTGGGAGAATTCATCCACGTGAGTAAAGCTGGAAAGAACTGACCGAAATAGAGCTGTTTTTGAAACAATAGCCAAATAAACGGCAAACCGCGGCCACAAACGAACGTGGCTACAATGCCAAAGAAAATAATAATAATAAAATAATAATAATAAATAATGATAAATAATCTCAAAGCTACTTATAAGGAGGCTAAAGATTCTAATCAACGTGCCAGTCACCTCGACCTCAGTATGTTCATCAGGCGAGATGTTTTCTGTTCCACATTTGAGCCTTATCGCCTATCCATTACACCTTTTTATACACTCATTAGTCCTGAGATGATGTTTTTTGTTGTTGGTGACGAAGGCGCCGTGTATATACGTACCGATGTGCGCATGCGAGACGTTTCAGGGACAAAATTTGTTCACATTACAGACAGATACAAAAAAAATCTAATTTGAGCAATACGGTTTGTAATGTGAACGTAGCCAGGGTGTCTCAGATCCGTTTACAGTACAGTCACAGACTGGGGGGAAAAAAGTTCATATCATTTATGTTAACCCTTTCCTACATAGGCAACAACGTAATACATTCTAATTAACTGATATCAGAATATTATCAAACCCACTGCAAGTATTTATAAATGATGCTTCTTAAAAATTTAAACCGCTTTTGCAGTGTATAATTAAGTACATTGGCATAGTGTTGGATGGTATGACGGTATCCTGGGATACCACAGTGTTAAAAAATGATGATGGTATTTTTAAAATGTAACATACCCCATTTCTGCTGGACTTACATACCTAAAGCACTGCTAGAGCAGTCAAAAGACAGTTGACTCTTCAGAGAAGGGCGATGTTACTGACACAGCGGTCGCTAACTTGCGCCAAATACATCGGTTACGACCTCAACACGCGTTCGTACACGATGTTCATTTCCATGTTCATTTCAGCATAGTGTTTTGATCATTTATTGATTTTTGATGGCTCTGTTTCAAAGGCCTACATTATGAACACACTATGAACTGGACTTGAGTGGTACCAGAGGAAGTTGTCTGTTTCAGAAATCGTTCATTTGTGAAGTTATGATAAATTGAAACCAGGAAATAATAATAAAATAAAGGGATTTTTTCCTTTCCACTGTCACTCTAAGATTGCTCAGTTAGGCCTCTGGACCTAGATAGTTCAGACAGGATAATCACCTTGCCGCGCTCACTCTTAATAAAGAAATACTAATAAATAAATATGATTTTATCGTTAAACTGATACAGTGTACTGTATGTACCAAAAATGTCATGGAACAAAATGAGTTCCTCAGGGGTGAGAGTTCCTCTCAATTTTTCCATTCAACTGACTTCAAAGAAATACATATCCTAAACTGTTTGCACAGAAGTGTATTTATATGCCTTCATCAAAAAGAAGAAATTCTTTACTCTATAAGAAAGTATTATTGATGAATGGGCAGCATGGCGACACAGCATAAAACACCACAATCTCACAACTCAAGGGATACAGAGAGGACGACTGAACTACTGTAGCTCTCAAAACTAAAGCTTAATGAAACATTGCCTATGAAAAAATAATGAAATCAAATATAAAACCCAAAAACTTTTATATGTGTTTGTCTTTTGTTTCATGTCTTTTGACATTGTTTTTTTATTGTTTGTTTATTGTATTGTATTGTGTGTGTGTGTGTGTGTGTGTTGTCTAACATTCTGCTTAAATAACTCTGATATGGTTTGTAACTAATTACTGATCTTGGTTTGTTATTTTTTTTCATATATGTAACTCTATTAATGGCTTTTTAATGTACTATTGTCACAATACATGAGAAATTTAAATATTTCTTTAATATCCATTACATAAATATTTATTTAAATATCCATGAGACATTTCATGTGCAAAGCCAAGGAACTATAAACCTTAAACACATATAGAAATGTTATAAGGTATTTATCACTGACATTTTCATGTTTGGTTGTTTTTTTGGCTTCTTTAACGTCGCTTTCGGCATC
>JAUZST010071293.1:0-21775 GCA_034779995.1 Parotocinclus haroldoi
TTACGAATAATTGAGCCTAAAGGTTGCATGTACAGGGAGAATAATAGTGGGCCAAGCACAGACCCCTGAGGGACACCATACTTTACTTTTGAGAGCTTAGAGCGTTCATTATTTACAAAAACAAACTGGTACTGGTCGGTCAGATAGGATTTAAACTAGGAAAGTGCCAGTCCCTTAATACGTATAGTGTTTTCTAGCCTATTAAGTAATATATCATGATCTATAGTGTCAAATGATTCACTTAAATTAAATACGACAAGGAAAGAAACACGTCCATTATCTGATGATATTAGTAGATCATTAAGTACTTTAATTAATGCTGTTTCACTACTATAATGAGGTCTGAATCCTGACTGAAATGTTTCATAAATTCCGTTATTTTGGAGGTAACTACAGAGCTGCTGATAGACAGCTTTTTCTAACGTTTTGGAGAGGAAAGGTGGATTTGAGATCGGTTTATAATTAGATAGAACACAAGGGTCAAGATTGGCTTTTTTAAACAAGGGTTTTATTATGGCGCATTTAAAGGATCTTGGCACATAACCACAGGTAAGAGATGAGTTTATGATAATAAGTAATGGTTCTATAATACTAGGTAGTAATTATTTTAGTAAATATGTAGGGATTGGATCTAATAAACATGTTGCTGACTTAGACGATCTGATCAGCGAGGACAATTGAGTGTTACATAATGCTTATACAAGGGCATAAACCTCATTTCATATAATACCCCACTACACATAATGTATGTATGGTTTCCAGGCACCAAAAAAGATGGAGTTGCACTTCAAATGTGTGCACCTTCTGGGTCTTAGTGCTTCTCGAGGAGTAGGTTGAATGCATGTTGCAGTCCAGGGGTACCCCAAAGTTACAGGATGAATCAAAAGACCTGAAAAGCATCTGGCTCATTTTCATCCCTATTTAAGGTCCATGTTTTATGGAGATTTCAGTAGCAAAATGTTCTGCTTAATGGAGACCCTGGTGGTGAGTACTTTTTCAAGAGACAAATTAACAGGGGAGGAAATGAATATAGTATTGTTGAAATTGAATATCACTGTTAAATCTATTTAATGTCCATTACTACCAAGAGAGTTTAAATAGATCACAATGCAATGAAAAGTAAACAACTTGTCTCTTTTGCATGTTCTCAGGTGATTAAATATACTGGCCCAACATTACAGTGCCGTAGGTCCCAGATGTGCATTTTGGTTAGTATGCAACCCAGAGCTGCACGTCAAGTCTGGCATTTGTATCATCTGAATGTGTGACCTAAACAGCCAGGTTAAAAAGCTGTGTATCAGGAATATGGACACATTTCCCTGAAGTATATGATGTTGTGATGTATTCGTCATACTTTTGCTGAGTTGCTGAGTTGTGTGGATTTAATGAAAATCTACAACCATACAGTATAGTCTAATTATTATATTTTAAATTTTCACTTTAAGAAGGTCCTGGCTTCAATCCCAGGGAGGAGTGGCCTGGGTACTTTCTGTGTGGAGTCTGCATGGACTCCCTGTGTCTGTGTGGGTTTACTCCGGTTTACTCCCGCAGTCCAAAGACATGTGTTAGGTTAATTGGCGTCTCTAAAATGTGGCCCTTAGTGTCTCACTGTATGTGTGCCCTACAATGGATTGGAACCCCGTCTAGGGTTGTTCCTGCCCTTGTGACCAGAGTTGCCAGGTCGGCACCGGGCAACATGTGTATTAAGAGGAAAACCTTGGATGGATAGATGGATGGATAATTATATCACTTTAAATTCGTTACTGTATTTGCATATGAAGAAATGTGGATTTGTGGTTTCCATCTTTCTTATTCTCCCTGAATATGTGAGTGAATGCATAAGTGAGTGTTTTTTAACCACAGGGGGTATGCATCGCCATGGTAACACTGCAGGTTCATCAAGACATAAGTGTAATCCTTTGAAGAATTTGCTACAGTATTAAGATTTCTATTATTATCCGGTTACTCCTCTGTGTTCTTTACTTCGATTTCCTGGAAAAGAAATGTAGTAGGTTGACCCCAGCTTTTATGAGATTTAAGAACAGGAGTACAAACATAGGAAGTTTGAGAGATTGTGGGATGTGACACCATTACCGATAAATATGCATTAGTAAATAAACAGCAATCAATCATACAGTAGATAGCAGTGTACATAATGTTCTTACATTTGCTTTATTACTTTTGGTTTTTAGATAGTTGAGGCTAATATAATTCAGATACTTCAGTGGTGGCTATTGACACACCACTGGGAAATATAGTTAGGTCTATGGAGCTTATGTCCGTTCCTTTTTTTCTTTTTACAGATTGCTAATATCAGCTGTTTTAAAATACCAAAACTAGGACGTCTACATTATTAAGTCAGTATCACTGATTATTTTTGCCTGTTTATTTTATAAAAATATCTCCTTTTTAAGACGCTGGTGCTGTTAGTGAATACATCTTAAGGTCCCAGCTTTTAGTGACCATTTTTAAACAGTTTTTCCCATCCACTTAACTGAAAAATGAATGCCAATTTTGCAACATATTTCCTTTGTTCCATATTTCATTTTTTTGGTCATCCTACAACACTTTTAACCACCTCAGGCATAGCTTTTAAGTCTCACACCTTGGTCACATGGCAAACATTTTAAATCTCTAGCATCAAACCTCTGGATTACCAACCAATATCATGCAGTTCATTGCTTTGACAGTACTGGAAATGTTGCTGTGGGCTGTGTTACAGGGAACATTTACAGTGCAAATGTACCTTATCAAGTGTACCTCAGACATCCTCCTGACACACAATATTCATCCATTAATGCAGTCAATCCCAAAGTGAAGGGATCAGTGAAACAATAAACACATAAATAAGAATTTAAAATATGAAATGCACCAATAGTAATACATTTGGTGTAAAGACTTTTATTTTTTATGCAAATAAATGAACAAAAAAAACATTCACAAAGGTCAGCATTCAACATCCAGCCATTCAGCATCAGGCTGTTCAATCTTGACTACATTACCAAAATGACCTGCTCACAATAACAATTTGAGTTTGAACTGCAGCCTACAATGATTCATTATCTTAAAATCATCTTCTTGCTTCTGCCCACACTGTCAATTTTAACAATATATAAAAATTGTCATTCAGTCATTGTCCACTGTATTAAACATACCTACCTTATTGGTCTATCTTACAGTCATTCATCAATGGGCACAGGAAACTGCCCAGAGGGAAATCTTGGCCAGGACAGTGTCACTGCAGTATTGAATGATCTTTTACCCACATAATACATGTCTTGTGTGCTCTCAGGAGGACTACAATCTGCAATTGTAGAACTACAAGGTGCACCTATTGGAGCTGATAAAATGGACAATGTGTGAACAAACAATGTGTTGTGCTGCTGGTCTTCGGGCAGACAATGCAAGTTCTGTCCAGGCAATAAACACGAGACATACTGTACATTAAACTCTTATTACAGAAACGCCCTCTAGTGGGCCCGTGACAGTTCCAATCTTAAGACAATAATTAATTTCTTTATAACGTAAGATATTTTTAACACACAGTCCACAACACCAAATTAAATTTATTAGTACTAATATTAATATCTACACACTGATTTTTAAAAGTCTACTTGCAGCAAATTGCCAGACATCTCATACAGAAAATAGCTGTTCTCCATTATTGTTTACAAAGGCAACCACACCTTCCAATTTAGCCTTTTAAAATATACTTAGGATATAAAATGTTTTTGATTTTGTTATATATAATTCACTTTCAACTCCATGACACTGTTTATAAGATATGTAGATAAAATGTTAGTAAAGTTCTTGTTTCGGTTGCTCACGTTGCCTCACAAACATGCATTAAATTAGAATGTAACTGAAACGCAGGCTTCTTTAGCTGTTAGTGACTACACAGTGCGGTATTCCATTTAAATATCTTTTTTTTAATTAAAATATACAGCTTGCTCTAAATCATGCCTATTTGTACCCTATATTTCAATTGATTAGTGGTTTTATTTAGGCTGAGGAAATCCACATTCCAGAGCGATTGACACCACTTTCAGCCAATGGTACTCCCTTATGGCTTTCCAATGAGGTGTCACACGTCCTGCTCTGTGTTTTCTCCCCCATACTGTGAGCTGTGAAAACTCAGATTACACACCCTTTCAAAACACACAGATTTATTCAGGCCTGTTTATTCAGAGAAATGGTTAAATAACTAAAGAAATATGACTTATATTTGTTTGTTCTATCACTTGCAACATAACAACTTGTACACTCTTGATTTATAGAGATATGTTGCTTTTTATTTGTATTTTAGTGGTTATAGACATTTCTGATATGCTTGGTGACAAACACATAAAACAGCCATGTGACTCTTGAATACTTTAATCTGACTGTACCAAAGTTTGGACTCCTTGGTGAAACATAAAATGTACAGCATGGATAAGTACCCCCAGTATCCACACACACATTATAAAGTTATATTTATTTTGAACTTTTTCTTCTGTATTTAATGTTCTAAAATGGAACCTAAATAATGAAAAAGCCTGGAGGTAAATGCTTATTTTGGCCCAAGTGTCTACTGTAATTTAAAACCTAAACAATAACTGTGCTATGTGTAAAACTTAATATAATCAATATTATAGTGTAATAGTGCAAATCGATTGAAAATCAGCTAATAATTGGATCTGCAAGAAGGGTTTGTAATGCTTGTCACAAAGAGCTACCTAATTATGGACATATTAGAGAATACAGGTTGCAGTTCAATATATTTTATACACATGCATTACAAATATTCCATAAGTAAAATGTTCAGCTTTAGAATTCTCCTATGCAGGCCATTTAAACTCACCTTTTGACACCGATATTTAGGAGAATCTCCATGTGACCATCTGCACTAATCATGTTCTTCAACCCTGCAGTCCTGGGCTCATTGTTTCCTAATCCACCCTGGCATAAGCTGTCAGATTCATTTCACACTTTCAGAAATGCTAGTGTTATAACTGTGAAATTTCCCCACTGTGGGACTAATAAAGGATTATCTTATCTTATCTTATCTTTAAATTTGTGGTGAAAGAATAGTCGGTAGCATTGTATGTAAAATGTAAAAAAAATGTTACTCACTGTAAGTTTTTTCATCGAGCAATCAGTTCATCAGTCAAATTATTACTGGCAATAGAGTTTTGATGACGATTTTGATTTTGATTTTGATTAATAGTTCTTGGAAGAGTTAACCTAATGTGTTTTTCACTTTTACTTTAGGCCAATTGTAAAAACAAAAATATAACACTTTAAAAGATGGAAGGTTAAACTTGATCAAACTTTATACTTCAGTGTAAATGTCAGTTTATGTAAAGAACCAAGAACCCCACCTGCTTATTGCTTTCCATTTTATAGTACTAGGACCGCCTTTTAGCTTTAAAATTTTTGGCACATAGTAATCAAAATCCTGGAAACCTTTCTCAGAAGTTTTGGTCCGTATTGACATGATAGCATCACATAGTTGCTGCCGATTTATTGGCTGCACATCCATGATGTGAATATCTCGTTCCACCATACTGCAAAAATGCTTGATTGGAGTGAGACTTGCAGACTGTCGAGACTTTTGGGTACAGTAACTTACTGTCATGCTCAAGAAACCAGCTTGAGATTATTTGAGAATTGTTTTAACTATCTTAAACTAATTATTCAAATACGATCATATATTCTGTAGTTTTAATGGTGAAGGGTAGACAGAAAAATGGAAGTGATATAAGTGACCTTTTGAATATTGTGTTTATGCATGTATCACTAACCGGAGTAAAGGTAAAATAAAATGTGAATATGAATATTAATATGAATATTCATATGAGGTTTAAAGCTGAGATGTACCATGACAAAATGTGTTGTGAAAAAACACTGTCTGCAAATTACACAGATGCATTTAATAATTTATCCTCATGAGCCACACAAACTTGATATATCTGTATACATGCCTGGAATACACACTATTTTGATTGTTGTGCCATAGCAGTGACATATTGATGCATGATGCTGACATTAGTGCATACGATGCAGTAACTATACAGGATTTTAAAATACAGTGTTGTCCTGGTTGTCCTTTATTCCTTTGTCAGTGTCACTTATTGATCACAGGCTGCTGTTAATTCAATATTGTTTTGGTAAATGCTGAGCATGTGGAGCATATGGACAGTTTTTAAAAAATGTGGTCAGTCAGCGTTCCCAGTGTTTAAGGACCCAAATGCTGCAGTATGTGATGCTCAAAAACAAAAACCAAACCATGTCTCAATATCTCAGTGTCACATCACAACCCAAATAACAATTGTACTGTGGTGGTCCTGTGTGTTTTCTCTGTGTGATCCATTTCAATACACCACCAAAATTCTGCTTAGAGTTATAAATAATACAAACAAATCAAGATCTCAGACTCAGTACATGGCAAGGCAAAAAGAAACATGAGATGACAACGTTTGGAAATGAAAATAACAGGTTAATTATTAGTCCAAATAGGCAGGATGAGTGATGATCAAACATATAGATTGACCTGTGTGACTAGTGTCAGCATTTTTAAGAGTCTCAATTTCATATGGTTTAATAGCACCCATATGACCATCTGCATAACAAACATGGTTTCACATTTCCCTAATTGACTTTGGCATGATATGTCAGACACATTTCACACTTTCATTAATTCTATCTAGTTAAAAATGTCTATGTTGACAAGCACAAGCTGACACAGGGATTTTTCAAGATGAGCAGTGGTAATGTTGATAATAGTGGTGACAACAGTTGTAATTTAACATACATTACATACATACATTAAACCTCTCAACAAATGAAGTACTGCAGAAATATGAGCAGTGTTCTCTGAACGCTTGTATGGATTACTTTATAGATCCAAAATCAGCATGTTTCCTTGGTGTCAATTTATTCTACTGTTTGCCACTCTGTTGGTCTGTTTTCCTTTATGAATTCACATTTTACATATATTTTAATTGTTTTGAATATGTTCTTTTTGATTTCCAGTCCCTTGGATTACTCTCTTCCTCAGTTTTTGCTATTAGGAAAGACTGAGTCAAAAACGAAGCAACAATAACTGGCTTGGAAACACAATACATTGATTATCAAGTCAAGTTGAGTCAGACTTATTTATAAACTGATTTTTACAATTTAGCATTGCCTCAAAGAAGCTTTACAATGTTATGTTATAAGGACAATTCCAAATGACAGTGGCAAAAAAAGAAAAACCCGTAAACATTGTATGGAAGAAATCTTTGAATGATCAATACTAAAAAAGTGATCCATGCTCCTTGTGTGGCTTAGATGTTAATTGTGAGAATTAAGTTTGTAGTAATAGTAATAATAAATAAATGCCGGGTGGACACCGGCTGGCCCGCGACCCTGTGTGGATTAAGAGGAAGATAATGGATGAATGATATGCTTATTGACAATTATTTAGTCCGATGCACAGAGTCACTTCTGGATCTTGAGTCCTCAGCAGCAAAGTCCTGGAAGACACATTGTCCCCTGACAACCAAAGGATGGAGAGAGTTACTGCCCTCTGGTAGGGCCACGGCATAGTGTGACTGGTTTCTGTTGATAAAAAAAACAGTAGAGTAATACTGAAGTGGAGTAACATCTTAGTGCGTGGGGTTGGAACTGGTACCGGAGCATAAGCTCTGAGAGAAAATAGAAAATGTAGTTAGATATTGATTCACTGATTAGTGCACTATGGAACTGTAGCAGTATTAACTGTAGCAGCATAGTTAGAAAAAGGAGAATCAGAAGGTAACAAAGCCAAGAAAGATCATGTGAGACATCAGCAACCCATCTCCCTAGCAATCAAACTGCAATGATCGCACTGAAAAGACAAGAAGACAGCAACCGAAAAGCCCAGATCACCATATAAATCTCTTTGATGATGAACCTCTAGCTCTGCCCTTAGTCTAAGGCAAGGATGCACAGGTCAAGATCAGGAAGCCCAGCCCAGCCAGACCACCCAGACTCTGGCTAACTTGAGTCATGTATCCCAATCTAAATCCAATCAAACACTGGTGTAAATAAGTACATTTTAGCCTAGACTTAAAAATTAGGAGAGTGTCTGAATCCATAGTTAGATGACCATGAAAAGCTTGTCCCCTTTCTGTGACTTTTCCCCTTTCTAGTTAGAACTTGTGCTGCTGCATTCTACACTAGGGTATAAGTTTGGCAATATTGCGTCATTGAAAGAAAGCAATTTGTGTTATGTTGCTTATCAGGGGAGAGATCTGAACAAATGTGACAAGTTTTTTTAAAGTTGAACTGGGCGTTACCAAACAGCCATCTAGATGTTAGGATGTAGCCAACCTGTCTTTCAGTCTTAAAATTTGATGTAATCCTAGCTTTAGTTTTAAAATGCTATTTCTATGAGAGCTTTTTGTCTTTATCCTAATGCGATTATTAAGACTTTTTGGATTTATTAAATTTAAGTTTAGGACAGATGCGGGTAACATACACAGGTTTAATAATATGAGATGTGGCAGCAGACCGTTGGTTAAGCCTAGTTCTCTGCTGTCTGACTCTGGCTCTGGATAGTCCGAGCCTAACTAACTAAGACTATGGGCAATGTTGCAGGAGAGGAGAATAGCACCTTTCGGAGTGGAATGGACACAGCCCCCTCTTAAAAGGCCAGGCTTACCCTTACATAGTGAAGTTGGAAGTGTTGGAAGGGTCCAGATCATGACCTCCACCATTGTAAAGAAATTTCTTGTCTGGATAATTACATCATTACAACTGAAATGCATTCATAGGATAACAAATATAACCTGAATTTGTTGCTAAACATGATAGTGTTCCATCTGCAGCAGTCCAGGTTTCTCATTAACAACACAAAGCAAAACATTTTTTGCAAGCAAAATGGCAGGACATGTAATGGGTGCTGTCACAACATATTTCATTCTGTTAAGTGCCTGGAAATGGTTTGGACAGAGACAGGGGTGTGTAGTGCAGGTGGCATCTGGGTCTGGATGGTGGACACAAAAAACAAAATCAACGGATCAGACCACTCACTGCACTCACAGAACCACTGCTAACAGCTAAGTTAGAATTGAATATGGTGGGCAATTCATTAAAATGACCATCCTGCTTTTCTCAGTCCAATGATGCTCCCCTCTCAAAGTCAAAGTGTCTTCAAGTGCCTTGTAGAGGCATTCAGCTACAGGTAGATGTAAATGATCTCGCGCCACACTAATATATATTAGTTAATGTAACTGAAGAGCAGAGTGGGTCACAATAGCGGCTTAGCTGAATTCTTGAAATTGAAAGCTTGTAGTGTGATTAAAACCTAAATATGAGTCAGTTTACCTATCAGAATGGTAATGGACTAATCTGAAACCTGACACCTTAAAAATGAAATTGTTCCCTTCTACTGTACAATCATCAGTGTCGCTTCATAACAATCAAAACAATCATGGTCAATGTACTCAACAGCTTTGGCTGGACCATGTCACTTTAGAGTTTAATGAAAGGTTCAATTCGTTTTATATCTCATGGGTGTAGGAAAATAATCACAGTCGAGCTAATGCTTAGAGGGCCTTATGTCTTGTCTGGAGACAGCATTAAGTGGATAAAAGCCCATGATGTAACTCAATGTCACATCAAACAACATTTTCCTTGGAGAGAGCTCTGTCAAGAACAGGGCCTGGAGTTAAGACAGTGTCCTATGATAGCATCTATTAGGTTAGATCATTATTTTTAAATACAAAGAAGTTTTCTGACCTTAGAATATCTGACCTCAGATTCTGATGGTGTTCACTGTTTATTTCTCACAGAATTTGTTATATAATAGGCAACAAGGGGTGATACTTTAGCACTGTGGTTAGCAGTGTCATACCACAGCTGCAAAGAGCACCAGTGCAATTCCTAACCCAGACAGGTCTGCGTGGAGTTTAAGCTTTCTCCCCATGTGTGCATTTGTTTGTTCCAGGTGGTAGTATTTCCTTCCATGTTACAAAGACGTGTTTGGTCAGTTAGTGTCTCAAACCTGGTTCCAGTGCCCTTAATTGTATTAGGTGGGTTTAAAAATGAATAAACATATAACTAAAGTGCTATGATTTAGTGTATGGATAAACATAGAAGTTTTAAGCTTTTGATATGCTATGACACATTTCCAGGAAAACACATGCAGTATTTTGTCTTGTAAATACTTGATGTGCTTGAACTGACGAGTACATCCATTAATAATGATGCAGGTTATTTGTGTACTTTAAACCTCCATGTCCACTTTGGAAACAAAATATGCCTGGCAGATTGCTGTTTGATCTGCCAACTAAAAGAGAGATCCCATCAAAGTTGAGAGCAGTCAACATTTACAGCTTGCAAAGTCTTCTGAAGGTGATAGTAACTGTGTACATCATTTATAGTTCTCTTCAGACATATGGTATTTAGAGTTGAATACGTGTTCAGAATGGCTACCGTCTAAGCTTGTTGACTTTTTTATGAAGGTAAAGGTGAAGGGTTTGATTTTGAGAAATTACACTAGACAGAACTTCTTCTACAAGGTAGACTCGACCAAAAGCAACTCAAATCACTTTTTAGAAAAAAAACAAAAATCAAAGAATTTTAATAGTTACATTAGTGAGAAAAACTACCAGGGACAAATTAGGAAGAAACCTTGAGGGGAACATGGCTCAAATACTGACCCCATTGTCCTCAGGTAGAACATATTCAGAATAAAAATTTATTCTATCCATGTATAGAGTGATAATGTGCCCCTTGTTGGGCAAAAAAATCCACCATTATTTCCAACCTAATATTTCCAAGACACACACACACACACACACACACACACACAGATCTTATATAAACATAGTGGCATCTTCCCACCTTTTTCAAAAAACAGCAAAGGAAAGCATATGTTATGCTATGTTTTGGGCACAGATGTGCTGATAAGCCAGTTTTACCACTGAAAACAGCAAAGCATTGCAATCTCAACAGGTAACTCGAGACCATACCATCACTAACCATCAAATTCCAACTAAAACCAACATGGAATCAGCATACCAACATCCAAAGCACAACCTATGCTGATCTTTGCTATTTTTAGAAGGGAAGATATCTAAAGACATGGCAATTCCAAAATACCAAACACTAACAATAAACTACTTATTCCTTACTCACATTAAAAACAACTCAATGGGTTCACCCGTATTGATATGCATTTTTATTATGGGGATTAGACAAAGCAAACCCCAACGTGACAATATCATTTTCAATCAACATTATCTGTATTCTGTGTATACTATATGTATTTTAAAATTTTCATTCATTCAATATAATGGATTAGCAGAATGTAGTCTGGCCCATCCACCAGCAAAAGGGCCCAGAATGTGTATGCAAGTGTCAGACACTGATGCAGAAAGTCACCTGGTTTTGTTTTTAATTCCATTAATTAGATGTTCAGATACATGTACGCTGTTGGCTTGGGGAAGTGATGACACCAGGATGCACTGTGAGAAAAAGACAACCTGAGGAAAGGAGTGTGATGGGTAATATGGAAATCCTAATAGCTAATTATATACTCTTGTAGAGCATGGGAGTATTCACAAAGAAAGCTTATATTAGCTACAAATAATATAGCTTAAGATACAGATGACTCACATCAGGCCTATTTGGTTCCACTAAACAAATCCAGGTCGTATCTATTCTCACTTATTTGAGGCAGAGTTTTGTAATTGAGCTCACGTGTGTGCATGTGGTAGGCTATTTAAACAATCCCAAACAATTGCTTTTAGACAATGACAAAAATATCTAATGATTAAAAAAAGAATAATATTTCTTTGCTACCAAGTAAGAATTGCTTATTAGACTTTATGAAAAAAAGAAACAGAAGTAGAAGAGGATATAGAATAATTACATTATTAATACAGCTAGAGAAGCAGGCTGGCAGAATATTGCCTAATGACTTACAGGGAAAGAACACTATAAAACATTTATGAGTGTTTAAATTTGTTATCAGACACAAATCACAGAATGTACAGGTATGTGCCATTTAATGATGAGTATGTTCCGTAAAACCGAAATTGTTGCTGGCCAGATGTTCACAACCAAACTGTGTGCAAATGATGCGTAAATGCTTCAGAAATACTGCTGAAAATGTAACAAAACCGTCAAAACAGCATCCAGAGTCTGAACTACTCTACATTTCACTCTCTTCGGGAAATACAAAATACCATGGGTTTTCAGTTACATAAACACCTGAACAATTTACAAATTATAGAATTAAATGAATGTGCATGATGCTTGCTAGCTGGCCCCAACCAAAGGAATGAATTCACTTGAAGAACACACATTTCCAGAACAGGCAATGCAATATCATATTTTCAATTATTTAAAAGTTGAATTAGGTCTTTTAATTTTATCATGTGCTGGTGACGCCACCAAATAAAATTAATTTGAAATATTTTTGAATCATTCTTATAAATCAATTACTCTATGTAATGTAATGTAGTGCATGTAGTGTTAAGCAAAATGTTTCCATTTCACATCTCTGCCCGTGTCCTAAATGTATCGGTGGGTAAACAGAGACCGTAACAGAGCCCCTACGTATGCATGTATTTCATTAAAAACAAATCAATATTAATGTAAATTCAATAAAAGTCAATATAAACATGTAAGCAAAAGATCATGCGTAACATAAATAATATTTCTGGCTGTAAAAATACACATGCTAAGCCGTTTTTTATTTGACCAACTCTTTATGGTTGCAATGTCTAGAGTTAAAATACATTTTTATTTCCTATTATAATTTGATATTATTATGGAGATCGTTGTTGTTAAAACAAACAATGTCGATCAGATGGTCATTAAATGATAGTGATATAAGGAACACTACCAGTCCAGTTCTCTGAAATGTGTTAACAAAAAAAAGTCCAAAGTGTCTGCTGCCAGTATTTGTACTTTGTATTACACATCTTTTAATTTTTGTTAATTACATTAATTGATCCTGAAAGAATGAAAGAAAGGGTTTGATTGTACTGTCAGAGCAATGTATTTACAGATGCTGTGTTGACTTTAATGCAAATTTTAATGACTTTTATGAGTTTTGCAAATATTAGGAGTTTAAGCAATGCATGTTTCAAATGAAAATGGTATCCTTTGCTTTTTCAATACTTTTGGCAAATTTCCTCACTTTAAAGAGCAATGATATCCCTGCATGGTAATGTAATATAATACGCTTCAGACCCACAATTGCTGTCTCCATAACCTCAAGCTTCACTTTTCCTGTGTCGTGTTGCCCAGGAGCTTTGACAGCACGGTCCATCCCTTTCAATTAAGACATTAACGCACATTACAGGACAGGAATTACACTCTTCCTCTCCCCAGGATGACAGAACAGGCATCTATTTTTGTTCTATACAGGCCTTTAATTACCTGAGATAATTATTTTTAACACCAGAGCAATTAATGTCATTTTTACAGCGGTTCAACATAGAGAGGGCTATTCTGGAGCAGGAAATAATTTCCTGTAAGATATATGTTCTTTTCTAACACCATGTGATGATATGCACGGTCATGATGGTGTGGCAAAGTGAGCTAGAAAATCCAGAGAGGCACTACAGACTAATTAAAACATATGAAGCCATAACACTGTATGGGCCTTTTCCCTCTTATTTCTGAACCTCCCCCTCGTTTTTTTGAGGGGAACTGAATTTGGTTTGTCTTTTGTCTGGCAAAAGTATACATACAAGGTGGAGCAATATGGTAGATGTGGTAGATATGAGTGCATAGCGAGTGAACGTGTTTAAAAGCTCCAGCAGTACTGCTGTGTCTGATCCACTCATGCCAGCAAAGTACACACACCACCATCACATCAGTGTCACTACCTTGTCTAGAATGAACCACCACCCAAACAGTTCCTGATCTGTGGTGGGCCTGACCATTAGAGACCAGAGTAAAAAAAGGCCAACAAAGTATGTAGAGAAATAGATGGACTACGGTCTGTAATTGTATAAAAACACAGTGCTTATGTGAGGTAAGTGTATCCGATAAAATGGAAAAAGATAATAGAAAGTTGGTGTATCTAATAAAATGGCCAGGTAGTGTATGCGGATTGTGTATTACTACTGCTAATGTTCTGCTTCTTCTTGTAACAGACTAAAAGTATAGGTTTGTTTATACTGTACCCACTGTGGGGATCTGCGTTTGAGTTATTGGGGATTAGTGGATTGTCTGTTTGCACACCAACAGCTACCACTACAAAACGTTGCGACAGACTGCCATCCTACCCAAGTCATACTTCCTCCTCCTCACTGTGTCCTCTGCACATAGAAACTGGAGCCCCTGCAACCCTGCCAAAAGAAAAGCGTGTTTAAACGAGGAACATTTTGTGGCAAATTTCAAGCCCATCGCTGCAGTGACCCAAATGAGATGCTTGTCTGTGTCTTCCAGTTCAGTGGAGCATCACACAGGCATGGTTATTTCCAAGAGGGGAGGCCAGACAGGGGATCATCCTCTGGCACTGGAACAGTGGCCCCTACTCAGCCCTACAATGGACTGACAGCCCATTCAAGGTACATGCTCACCTGCAGTTCATAACTGTCTATTGTTGAAACAGAGACAGACAAGGTGTGACTGTCTGCTCCTATTCCCAGACACTCTTCTATAGCTGCCCTCTCATTCTGCTCTGCTGCGCTGCCAGACTGTATAAACTGATCGTGTTTTAAATAGGCGAGAGAGCACACTCTTAATGATGTCACAGGAATTGAAAGGGATGAGTGGGATCAGTGTCAAAAGCTTGAATAAATGGACACATAATGTGGAAGAAAGAAGAGACTCCTCCTGCTGTGTGTATTCACAGTGTTTGTGCAGAGCCATCAGGAGCAGCTGCTACTGGGCTCTCACTCACACACAGGTGCCAGAGATACAGCATTGGACCAGAACACAATCGCTCTCATCCATTCCTTTTCACTCTCTCTTGCTGTTTACATGTTGGTGTTGCAAGAAACATCTTTCCAAGCTTCTTTGCAGAATGGGTGAAAACAGTTACAGTGCATAAACAATGGTGACCTCCATAAAACTTGTGCGTTAGAAATGTCATCACTACATGCATTTTTAAGAATTGAGTTTTGTTTTATGAAGTGTGAAAAACCGACATTTTGCTACAGTCCCTATGGCGAAGTAAACAACTGCTTAAATGTCATTGTATTCCACACATTAGTGTCCCATTTGCTGTCCTCTTGTTTCACCTGGAGAATAAATCTATAAATATTGTAATAAACCATAAACAAATCAGAGTGTGCTCTGATTGTCCTGCAGAGGACTGCAGGGACACCATGGGTCTTACATGCAGACACGACTGACTGGCTGAGTGAGTGTAGGCTGGTCATGGAATCATGTCCCATATTAAACCTACCCAAGGCTGTAATGGACTGGTGCCCTGTTATGCCTGTACCCTGTGTTCTCTGAGGACTGACCCTGGAGCCCCAACAACCAGGGTCAGGAAAAAGCAGGGTTTAAATGTTTAAAAAACAACAACAACAACAATAACAAAATTAAAATGTTAAGTAAAATGTTTAGTTAAACAAAATCTGGATATTTTGCTAACTACAAATTCGTTACATTTTTCTATGTCATTTAAAGCATATACATTAAATATAAGTTTTAGTGTGTTTTCTGCTGATTCAGAACATGGATTTAGTAAAAACAAAAATGCTAAAAATTGCAGTGTTACCAAAGGTGCATTGCTATGTTTACTGCAGCTGGCAGGTGGCAAGAGAGAGGGTATTGTACTGATATGTTTATTGTCTCTGAATATTAGGTCTGACTCCTAAAATTATTGTGAGTATTTGTTCTAGGTACTATACAAGCCTTTAACCTTAATGGTGGTGAAGAAATCCTTACACATCTTTCATGTCACATGTATTACGTTTACAGCATTTAGTTTTTAAATTGTGTAAGTTAAAACACATTGATTTAAATGGATTAGAGCAGAATACCAGGGAAAATACATTTTGTACAAAACTTTGACTATTCATATGGATGTCTTTTGTTCACAATATCAAAATGTGACCCACAAACACCAGCTTGACCTTTACTATGTTGAAGGTTAAACACTATTAATTCATAAGGTAATATATTTGAAAACAATGAAAACTTCTGTTTTTGCATTTTAGTAGATGCTCTTACTGTCTTTAAAATATAAATATAAACGACTTAATATCATAAACACTAATAATACAATTGAGGACATTCAGAAACATAAATTCTTTTAAAAAAAAAAGCTTTAAAGTGCCACTTTGTTCATACCATTTTCTGGTCAGGGTTAGTGCGGCATAGCCTGTCCCCCAGAACAAATGTCCTGTATATGATCTTAACCCAGTGTAGGGGTCGCTGTTGCAGCACTGTAGGAAGATTCCTCAACTCACCTTTACTCCCTCGGGCATTATCTATTTTCTCTATGTGATGCCAGTCCATTGAAAGTTCTATATTCGAACCCGCTGTTAACCGACATTCCATTGTGTTGCAGCATCAGCAGCGTGCATGTAAAATTTCTGAAAACAGCAGAACTTTAAATTTTTTGATTATCCGAATAATATGTTGGTAGACCTACCGACTTTTCTACCGAATGAACCCTGGACAGCAAAGAAGCTGAAGAAGTTTAACGTGAGGCACTTGCTGGTGCTTATGGAATAATTCCCGATCTACAAATTCCAAATACCACATTTGACCACGTCTATTTGTTTTATCCTTCTGTGTATTTGAGTGTAAGAAGTCAGACCTGTAAATCACCATCTAAATCAGCATTTGTCTAATTCACTTTTGATTGTCTAAAATGAAATGGATCAGTATTATTAGATATCAAAATGATTAGCTCACTAACATCCGTGTGGGTTTGTATGACATTTCAACAAAACTATATGAGGTATCTTTGGAGGAGCTACATAGTGTCAAGAGGCAGAGGGATGCATTGATGGATAAAGTGGAGGAACTCTTGCATGCCCACACTAAGGCAGAAATTGAGAAAAATAATCTTTGCACCGTATACACACCGGTACCGGTACAGTTTCTCATGCTGAAAGCAAAGGAATATGCCTTTCAATTCTCTCCCTCCTCTGTAGGAAATGATGCGGCTGTATCAACACAGGGTGAGAGTAGAGAATACAGTACCTACACTGACTCAGTATGTGATACAGCTGAGGAAGGGGAGGGAAGATCATGTATTCTATATATATAAAACACATAAGATATATTTTCTCATGCATATATTAAATGTCTTTATTAAAGATTTGATTTATTTTTTTATTAATAGATATTATTGATCAATTTAAGTAAACTACACTATTGCTGAGGGACAACATCCAATTACAGGGTTAGGATTAAGTCTGACGAAAAAAAAAGGTTTTTTATCATGTGAATAGAATTAATTACACTAGGTATGAAAACATGGTGGTGGTGGTGGCGGTATCGTGCCATATGGATGCTTCTCAGAAACAGATTTGGAAGGTTAGTAAGGAAAACTTCATGTGGTCTGCATGAACCCTGACCCTTGATGTAAAAAATCCAACTCACAACTTGTCTGTTGATACTTTTGTTGATTGATGATTCAAATGCTTATTAAACATTAGACAGTGTTCACTATCATGTTGATTTCTTGTTTGACCCTTAAAAGAAATAGCTTAATCATTAATATAGTCCTACAGTTATGGAACATTTAAGTATCATCCAATCAATGTCTGTTCACTCAATCACTGATATCTAAGGAATTAAAATAAATATTAACTGAAAATAAAAAACAGCCAACCAGTGCTGTCATCTCAATGGCCTATCATGGCTTAGTATCCATGACCAATAGCAGGAGTTTAAGAGAACCCATATCCCTGATGCAATTATAAATGCAGTTTTCTTGTGAAAATACCCTTTAATTTCCAAAATAAATCTCAGACGTCTACAAGATGTTACGGAACTGGAGGGAGGACCCAAAGATGCGGGATGGGGGAACGAACGATATCAAAAGGATGAGGGGTAACACAAAAGGTGTAGCAAAAGGCTTCCCAGAGTACAGAAAACAAAAAGGGAAAACACTCGACCAGGGGATGTCCCGAAAGGGGCAAGTACATTGATGATTCGTCTGCACGGGGCGCTGAGTCGTTGGGGATGTGAGCGTGAGCTCGTGCGCTAACAGCACGGGAAGAAGTGGTGTTGGGCCGTGTCCCAAATAGAGGGCGGCTAAACGGTCCCAAAGCACCAGGGGGCGAGTGTTAGCTCGAGCGTGAAGGCTCGTGAAGAAGCTGCGTCAGGGTGCATCCCAAATGGAGCTGCCAACCGAGCGGCGTGACACTAAGCGGCGTGCGGGAGAGAGGCAAAGCCTCGGGGAACCCGGATATGTCCCTAACAGGCTAGGTTACCTCGAGGGTTTCCCCCCTACACATCCGTCGGCAATAGAAGCCCCAGGATGTCACTGTCTAAGCATGATAAATTGGCCAATCTCTAAATCGCTGTCTTGCAGTGCAAGCTGAGGGTAGAGCCGAGCATACTGTTACGACATGGCAACAAGAACCACTGAGGCTGGTGCTTGAATAACGAGAGCCTCAGGTGTTCGTCGTCACGCCATCAATTAGGTGCTGCATATAAACCAGCTCACCGATTGCTCTGTAACGGCAGTCGGTGAGGACGGTGGCTCACACAAGAGTGGGTTGGTCTCCTAACACAAGATATAAGGTAGACACCATAAATTCCTTAATATAGGAATAGTGAACATGAAACGCCTAGATTTGTAAATCTAGTAATCTATTAATGTAAATATCATTACATAACTCTATAAGCCACAGCTTTCACACATCCACACATATTGTATATCTATATTTATTTGTCATCATATGTTCTGTATAATTACTTTGTGTTGCTTCCCCCCAAAAAAACAATTTTTGTTCTGGTCCATTAAAGCATTTCCTGGCTCATTAGCATATTTAATAACTGTGTCCCAGTAGTGTCTAGCATAATAATAATCAGCAGTGATGAAGCATGATTGAGTTGAGGGTATTTAAAAAAAAAACATTGAACAAAGTATTTTAAAGTTTGCTTTTGGTATACTAATACTATCATTTCAGAAACAGGATCATTCTAGATCAATTCCGTATTTTACAAGAAAACCCTAATTCAAATACAGCTATGTGTTAGAGTTCCTGCCTTTTCCTACCTTTGCCTCGGAGCGTTCGACAGACCTTACAGAGCTATCGGTGAGGCGGCTTATATCCAATATCCTGATTGCGACCTGATTCTAAACAGCTGCTTCTTGTGCTATATAGGTGTGGGTTTTAGCGCTGTTCGGGTCCAGGTCATCGTCATTCCACCGTCATTCGATCTCCATTTGGTACGCGTGCCCGACCGGCGCGCTCACGCAAGGGGCACCTTTGGGGATAGTGGTAACATTCTGGGGGCTTTTAGTGCCGAGGTACGCGTATGGGGGGAATCCTGAGGTATTTTAGTTTGTTAGGGGCACTTTGAATGTTTCCCGTCCCGTACTCGTGCACTCCTCGCTTATGTTCCTCCGTCATCGGTACTGAGTGGGGCTCTCTCCAGCCGGCTGCTCGTCCTGAATGGGACATGCCCCGGCTTGGCTTCTTTGCGCCTACTTTTTTTCTGGTGCTTCGGCGCTTTTTGCGTCTTATTTGCATTCGCGCTATAAGCGCCGCCCGAGCTCATATGCTTGCCTTTTGACGCTTCTGCGTCTTCCGCGATTTCTTTGTCCCCTGCGCTACTTGCGCGTTCGAGCTCAGGCTCGCCCTCTGGTGCTTTGGTGTCTGCACCCCAGCCGGCTGCCCGCTCCAAATAGGACGCGTTTTTTGTGTTTAGGAGTCTTACGTTCCGCACTTAATCCCTTTTCAGTTGTTCTATATTATTTCGCCATTCTTATTAAACGTCTTGGAATACGTCTATCCTGCATACCTGGGTCCTACCAAAAACCATCACATCTCGTTACACTATGTACTTTTTTATGTCCACCTTTCTATTATAGTTCTATTAAACAGGACATTGACTGAAATGGACACTGACCAGACGTTACTATAGTCTTTTCTGCTATGTAAATAATAAGGGGATTTTCATGTGAAAACTGGACAAATGATACATGATGCATCAGAGATCTGCTGAGATACATATATACACTGCTCACAAAAATGAGAGGATATCTAATTATGTGATAATTTCATTTTGAAATATCCCGTATTTTTTATGGCACAGGGAATGTACTCACACAAAGAAAAGTAATATTGTTTTTTCAATCAAAGGTTATGAATAAACAGCATGCAGCTTTTAGGTCAGGAGACAACAAGCCTACAAAGCAGCTTGAGGAAAAGAGGCTCAAGGATGCCAAGTACTAATACAAATGCCACCTTTAGGAACACTTAGAAAATAGTATCCCCTGCAGCATGTGGATGGAATTAAGGCTTTAAGAACAACACTCTGCAGCCAGGTAAGGACAAAACCTAGCTGATGTCCTGAATAAGATATTTGCTTGATTGGACATTCAAAATGGCATAGTTTGCTTTCAACACTCCTGAGGGGGAGCAGATACTGGTTCTACGACGTCATCAAGCAAAACCACACTGCAGAAAGTTAATGACATGAAAGTGCCAGGGCTAGATGAAGTACCCGGACAAACACAGAAAGATTCTGCCAGTTAGGTAGCATAGGTGTTTACAAACACATCCAACATTTCATAACAACCAGTCATTTTAGCAAGCTTTACATTTACTATTAGCCAGTTGCACTAACATCAATAGCCAGGAAGTGCTTTGAGAGATTAGCGCTGTAAAATCACAGATCTACCATTCAAAATACAGCAGACATTTTCATGGATAATGATGCCTCATTTGCTCTTCACATGGCTCGGACACATTCAGGACATTCTAACACCTATATGAGGATGTTATTTCTGTACTTCAGCCTTGTACTTCGGCTACATCCAGGCTGCCAATGTAAATAAGAATAAGTTCTTAATGACTTGCCTGGTTAAATTAAAGGTTAAATAATACATAAATAAATCACAATAATTCACAATCTTAGTCAATCTAGGTCTGGACATGGTCCTCAAGAACTCCAGAAAAAAGGAAATCAATCAGTGCCTTTGCATGTGCGTAATTATCCAAATACTAGACTAAATCGGATTTTGTCAGTAATCCGTTCATGTGTTTACATGCACTTGGATAATTAAATAATGGGAACTCTTTTGGTCAGTCATTCAGGTACATAATCTCACAGAAAGGTGTGATATAAACTTCAAACTTTAGTAACTAAATAATTAAAGAATAAAAATAAGCATATACTTTGTGTCAGTCTCCCAACAATCAACAATGTATTTCGAGCAAGCAAAAAAGAAGCAACGTGTCTTATAATTGATTGCAATATTAGTTTGAAAGGATACGTTTATAGTATCCTGTTGCCTCTAGTCTGGACACAGATACAGATACGGTTGGGATACAGGTTCTGTATGGTGTCCTGTGGCATATTTGCCTACAACTGTTGCAATTTAGACTACCAACCTAATAATCAGTAGCCCAGAGCCTTAAACTGTTAGGGTTCGCACTGCGAGCCCTTTTTACTTTGTTCGCCGCGGTCAGTTATCCCTTAAGTGTTGTGTTTTCGTTTTCTCCCTACGTCTTTAATGACGTTTTGTTTTTGTTCTCCGCGGCGAACGATTGGCTTGTTTCTTTAATTTGCGCACCTGTTCTTTATTTCAATTAATTAGTTTCGTTATATGAGCCGAGCGAACACGCGAGTGTTCGCCGGCTCATTACGTTATTCCCCGTCT
>JAUZST010071304.1:0-21772 GCA_034779995.1 Parotocinclus haroldoi
CAGTGACAAAGAAAGTGGATGTCTTCACTGATGCCTGAGAGACATTGTTTTGATGTGCCCAAAACACGTGTTTCATAATCATGTGGCATGGATGGATGTGCAGCTGAGTTTCTCAACTGAGTCTCAGCTGTTGCAATAGGGAAAGCAACAGATGGGTCTGGGGAAATTTATTGGAAAAATATAACAATTTCATAACGCTGGAGCCCCACTGGTTACATCCCTTCTTAATTAAATTTAAGGCACGACTTATTAAGGTGTGGAAATTAGCTCCAAATGAATTTAATGAGTTATTAGGTGTCTGGGAACGAGATAATTAATAATAAGTATAAAATAAATAAGATTCACACAATTCCTAAGTTAATTTCATGTTCATACACCTTAATAAGTAGTACTGACACCTTTGATTTATTTATAATGGATGTCACCAGCATGACTTCATTAAAGAAAAAGTGAAGTAAAAGTGACAGTCAGCAGCAATTTAATGCTGAATACAAAATAAATCTTTTGAAACCTCATATTTAGGACAGCAAATATGTTTTTACACATTGTTTAGTGTACATTCTTAGTAGTATACATATAGAACTATCTATATACATATGGAAAAATATTGTATTATTCAGTAATCGCAGATTTCTGCCACCATAATTATTTTCAAAAATCATTTAGTGCTAATTTACATGCAATTTTTTTGCACAAGTTAAAGAAAATATACCCTTCTTTGCACTTTGCACTCATACATATATTACTTAATAGAAGATTCAGATTCCATGTAATACTGATACGACAGTATTGGATATGGTATTTCAAGGTACTATTTCACAAATTGAATTTTGACGTTTTATTATTTTGTCCTATGCTAGCAATAGCAGACTACTATCCAAATTGGAACACACAAACACATACTGCACCAGAAACAATCCAAAATGTATAACACTGATGAATGCAGTAAGCCTGCAAGTTCAGTTCTTTTGTACACCTCTGCTCTTCTGACATGGTATCCTTGTTCCACAGGACTATAGGGTTAATATTTTCCTGAGACAGCAGTGGAACGACCCCCGGCTGGCCTACAGCGAATACCCAGATGACTCCCTAGATCTTGATCCCTCCATGTTGGACTCCATTTGGAAGCCTGATCTGTTCTTTGCCAATGAAAAGGGAGCCAACTTCCACGAAGTTACGACTGACAACAAGCTGTTGAGGATTTCCAAAAATGGGAATGTTTTATATAGCATAAGGTGAGCCATCATTAAGTTCTGTTTTTATTTGGTTTGAGTCAGAAGATTTGTCTCATAAGACTTTATTTTCAAGATGATTTTTTCTAATGGTAAGACTGACTAATACATAGTGTCCACACTTAAAGCGATCCATGGTTCAAGTGCATATATTCTGGATGCCATAATTGTGGTATATGCAGTGAATTGTAGTTCATGTCTTTTGAAAACTATGGGGAAATGAGAGAGGGTAAGTAACTTGTCAGTGAAGATGGTGGCGTAGCCTTGGAATGAGTTTTGAGTTCAACAACAAAACCAGTAGCCAGGTGTGACCAGGGATGTGCTATTACCAGCAAAGAAGGAGCTGGAAGGGTGTGAGCAATTATCTTCCATGCACAGACTGAACATGAAGATGTGATGGATATCCACATACATTTTGACTCCCAATAGTGTCAGCAGTGTCATGAAAGTAGTTGCTGGGGGTGTTTAGAGCACAGTGAAACATGGATCCGTGTGGTCTGGAAAAGGTTGAAATTTTTACTTTCTGTCAGGTGGGAAGTAATCCATTTTTAAGTCCCTTTTAATATATATATATAAATGTGTGTGTGTGTGTGTGTGTGTGCGTGCGTGCGTGCGTGCGTGCGTGCGTGCGTGCGTGCGTGTGTGTGTGAGAAAGTGAAAGGCTGCTCATCTGTTTCAAACCAGTTCAACCTCTCTTCCAGCCAGCTTGATACCATTTCCCAGTCAACTGCATCATAATTTTGTTAGAGAGGTCAGAGTTTGAGAAAAAATGGTATAAGATATAATTTAGGAGAATTTACTGTTATAACAAAATTCTACTCTGAGGTGTCTTCCTCCTCAACAAAAGGAGTGTTAATTCTGGTGCCTATGAGAAAGCCTGTTTAAGACCATCATAGGATTCTGGCATTGTCCCAAAGGTGTACACTGCCCCAATCTTACTGAACCCTCAAATAAAATGCCAGTAGGAATTTGTGCCAAGAAAGGCTTATATGATATGGGGTGCTCTAACCGTTCTAAGACAGCGGACGCCTTAGATTCATGATGAGGCTGATTAGATAAAACCTGAATACGATAAACTTTCAGTGGAAGGTGTGTTTTTCTGCCTTCATGAAGAGGTTATGGTGCAGGAGTCATAAATTTGCCAGATGTGCACACCAACGGGGAATCTGTTTGTCTGTAACCTGGGAGGGCATCACAGTGACACAGTAACATGGTCGCCTTACAGCTCCAGCATCCCCCAGTTAAATTCTAACCTTGGATTGCATGTTCTCTGTTTGTCCACGTTGGTTTACTCCAGGTACTCTGGGTTCCCCACACATTCCAAAAATCATGTGTGTTTGGCTAATTGGTGTTTCTAATGTGTCCTTAGTGTGTGAGTGTGTGATGATGGATTGGCACCCAGCACTTGGTTGTTCCTGCCATGTGCCTGGCCACCAGATTGCCACCAGCTTTCTCGCAACCCTGATCAGGAATAAGCAGCTAGGAACGTGAATTAATGTATACAGGAATAATAGATGAGATGATGCTCATTAGAGAAGACCTTTGGGGTAGGCAGTGCTGAAAACAAGAATGGAACCAACCACGCAACCATCCACTAAGGCTATGTGCAGCACTGAGGTCAGCTCCTAAAGAGGGTTTTTCCAAATGTGTGCCAGCTTTGCATTGATGAAAATCCTCTATATGACTAAATCAATCAATGCTCTTGCACAAACAGTCCTGTGGGCCTTATGCAAGACAACTAGAATATTGAGAGTACAAGTTGGAGTATATCAAAGAGCATTATTTACCAAAGAGGCATGCTGTACTAGTGCTTGATGTAAGGATGCACTGGTGCTTGATATGAAGCAATGGTGCAAATGGCTTGGTTATGCTCACTGGTACTCCTCATGAGATAATTGGATAGTTCAGCTTTCATGAATTCCTCCAGTGAATATTGTGTTCTTACCCAATGACTGTGCAAAGCCATAATTTGTTGGGCTTGGCCTCTCTTGGTTCAGAGAAATTATTAGAGCAATATAGGTTGCATCAGATCCTGTTGATGAGTTCTTGAGGCAGAGTGAGCATTGCAGGATTAAATTCATCCTACGGGGTTCTCCTTGTACTAGTCAGTTTGTAAGATCTTGAAGGAGGAGATGTGGAGAGTGTGGGCGCTGGAGAGGGTGGGCTGGAGGGCAGCAGCATAGACTTTACAAGAGTTGGTTGAGTGCTACCTTTTGTGAGGCTTCAACGTGAAGTTAGGGTGGTATGTGTACGAGTCCCTCCTGGGTCAGTATGTTCATGTTTACCTTAACACTTTACACTTAATTAGCATGTGTATTTTGATGGTCCTAGTCACAAAGCTAGCTTTGTATTAGCACAAGTTTGCCAGTTGCCTGGGTTTTGCCATTTTGAATTGACCGAACATTATTATTTTGATTATTATTGAAAATGGGTTATATAATTTGAGTACAAAGCTTTTATCATCTAATATTTAATGTATGTTTGTAACGTATTTGAAACTAATTGAAAATTAATTTATTGCTCAATATAAAAGTAATCTAGTATAGTTTATTTATTAAGATCATAATATAACATACTAAATTTAATAATATAAAATGTATAATATTAGGGCAGCAGGGTGGCGAAAGCGCATTTGTAATGCACTTATAATAACAATATATTCAATTTTCAAAATTTTGGAATGGTTATTAGAGTAATATAGATGAAAAGCTTTTATTGTGGACTAAAAAATAACTGTCACCCCATTTACGATCACACCTTTATATAAGTAGGTTTATGATATTAAAAAATATATATTGTATATATATTGTACGCCTTAAGCACCAGCGTGTTACCAATAAAACAACATGACCTGATTCTTAGTTTGGCACTCTTATTGCTCTTAGATATGAACTCCGAGGAGAGGCAGGTAATGCACAAAATTGAGAGTTTTCTCATGTTTTAACTTGATACCATCAAATGAATGCTTTAGATGAGACTGGTCTCGGATGTGAAGTCGCTCTAAATTGCATCAGTCATGGGAAAATAACTGCTGTCCCATGGTAGCGATGCAATCACGCACCCTGGGGGAGCAGAATATATGGAAAGTGCACTGCATCTAGCTAATTTCAAGACCTAACTCCCTTTAGGAGAAATTACTTTGTCATTTCAAAATAAAAAATCAATGTGTTATGATTGAGGAAATGTTTAATATCTGATGCATTTGGTTTTGAAAGTGGCAGAAACGTGAGTGGCTTATATTACATTTGGAGCCTTGCATTTACCTGTGATCTTGTCTGTTTACAGGATAACACTTGTTCTGGCCTGTCCCATGGACCTAAAGAATTTTCCAATGGATGTACAAACCTGTATAATGCAGCTAGAGAGCTGTAAGTATGCTCTGACCCTGGCGGCGGGTGGAGGAGATTTACTGACTGGCTCATAGATGGATGTTTTGCAGGCTCGTAAAAGCAGATGACGAGCACAGTAATATATACACGCACCTTCAAGAGGATTGAAAGAGGAAAGGCTGCAAGCTCAGAGGATTTCCTGCTCTATATTTGCATTTTGTTTAGCTATTGTCCTTGGGAATGCTGCAGGTTTAAGGAATACGGTTCTTAGTACAAATGATCCTTGCTGTGTGATACTCTATAGGCTTGCATAGTAATGCAGTTTTAGTTTTAGTAAAATTATTGTGGTAAGTGATCACTGTTTACACTGTATGCTAAGTAGTGATATTAGTAAAATGTTCATTTTAGTAATGCAATTTATGTATTCGACTTTATGTATTCATGCAATTACGCCCCTGAGCACCTAGGCGCCAGTGATTGCCAAATGCTTCATTTTACACAGGATTGCTATCTGTCACCTTCAGAGATTTATGGCAATTTATTTTCTAATGGATTTCCAGCGATGGGTCGCTCTTGCATTTTGGAGGGGGGGGGGATTTCTAATGTTCAACCTTTTTCTACTGTACTACCCATGAACTGCTTATATTACTTCTAAATAATAATAAATAACACCTGATAAATGTAAGTCTATATTCTGGATGCTTTTAACTGAAATTTCTTTTTAAAAGGGGTGACAATATTACAAAAAATAATTGAGAAGCATATTTTTGACCACTAATGAACATTTTTCTCAAATTTAAAACAACTTTCCCATTAGAAATCATCTAATCAGCATGGCAATTTCAGTGAAAACTTATAAAAACACAATATCTGAATATATAAATACACTCATTGACAAGAACTATCTAACCAAGGAAAAGTTGGAATTCAATAAAACTTTATATGTTTGAATGAAATGATAATACAGTGTATGTAATTGATTACAATATCAGAGTGAAAGGATAAGTGTACAATTAAAAAGAGGCTCTACTACCCTGTTAGGCTGCCTCTATTTTGGACACAATATGAGATGCTCCTGGGCGTGAAAGCTTACAGCAGTCAAGAAATTGATGCAATTTGGCAGATATGTTACTGGGAAACCCTTGCTATGTGTTGATGAGCATTATCCTGAAGGACAAAATGTCCTGTTTGTTAGTGTCTCCCATATCACTGCTAGGGGTTACTGACTGTCGTATGCGATGGCTCCCCAGATCATCCCACCTACATTTGGGGCAATGTGTTTCACACCATATGCAGAATTGAAGCACTCACCATGACGCCTCCTTAGCCAAACCCAACCATCATTGGGTCCAAAGCAGAAAATGGATTCTTCACTATAGACGATATGGTTCAATCTGTAGCAGTGTAGGTCTGTTGTTCAGTACACCACTGCAAGTGCAGGTGATTTGAACGTGCCACTTGTGTCTGGATGGTGGTCAACGAAACAGTAGCCTGTCTGGGTCATCCAGAGCCTGTTTGCCATGTATGTATACCTTCACAGAATCATTGCACCCAACATCTCCTAATAGCAAGGTTGGAAAGGCCACGATGCTGGGCAGTTAACTAAAACAACCATCCTATTTCCCTCAGTGTAATGGTGCTTCCCTTTCAAAGTTCAACAAGTTGGCCAAAATCAGTCAATGATTTCTCACCGAGAGATATACTACATAAAAGTAACCTTTGAGAGACTTTTTATAGTGAAATGAGGAGAACACTGTTCTGCCCCCTTGTAGCAAGACCAAGCGTTTAATCAGAAAACACCTATAATAATGTACATATCTGCCTGAGACATAACAGCATGCAGAATTTAGTATCAATCTGACATTTCTATCTGGGTGAGTTCTTTTTGTCAGTATGCAGCCCCTCTTGTTGTAATGACAACATGCACACAAGGTGGCATGAAATCCACAATTTTATGCAAAGTCTGATGATCCATGGTATCCCAGTCTGATTGCACACTATTCCAAAAAGCATCTTGTAATGTTACTGAATGTGTGGCTTTCTTCATCTTTAAGTGCCATAAATGCTTGAAAGAGTTTAGGTTAGGTGACTGTGAAGAATAACCCAGGACAGTGAGGTTCACTCAAGTTGTTATTTGCAAAATAGAAGCATTTCTAGAGATTTTAGAGTTTTGTGTCTGCTTTATGTTTTCTCTTCCATATTGTGAGAGTAAGTGGTGAACATTAACTCACAGTCTGTTTATCTGTCCCTTCTTCAGTTGGCTACACAATGAACGATCTGATATTCGAGTGGGATGAAAAAGGTGCAGTGCAGGTGGCTGATGGACTTACGTTACCCCAGTTTATCCTGAAGGAGGAGAAAGACCTGCGCTACTGCACTAAACACTACAACACAGGTTAGTTCCTCTTCCACACCTGCTGAGGTGAGAAATGTTGTGCGCATGAAGCTCCATAGCTGTTTGCTGAGAGTTGAAACAGCACACATCCACACACACACACACACGCGCGCACACACACCAGACGGATGTGCACAAACATAAATGCAGATATTCCATTTTACCTGTGAGATATAAATTGCACTTGGTACTTGGTACTTTTAAGCTTTTAATAAATAAGATAACATCTGTTAATTTTTTAAACTTTGCAAATATCCATTGGTAGCCTAATTTTTATGTAAAAAGTGTTTAGATGAGCTGGACAGAACAATTGTGTTCAGAAAATGTTTTATATTTTTTCTTAAACAACAAGCAAAAAAATTCTTTTTCAGCAAAAGGCATTTTCATTCAGTTGGCATAAAACATGCAGCTGAAGTGTTTTAATGAGTAATATATGCTGGCTTATGCTCATAAAACAATTAGCATGTACAAAAATACAATTTGATACAATCTGTTTGGATTAGATCTGAAAACATTTTGACACTGAGGAGAAGAGCATAACACAAGCAGCCATTTCCTCCACCTAATTACATACTGCAGTCCATCTGTTTCTGTACACAATTAGTTAGTAAAGGCTTTTATCTGAGTCGCCTTATTTTTGCATTGTTTGGATGTATTAAAATCAGGCTGACCAATCAAAGCTCAATGTTCTTTCACAACAGCTCATCCTGCGAGCACAAGAGCGTATATAACAAGCAACACGCTGACTATAAAATTGTAAAGGTTAAAGAAAATATAGTTTGTTCATGTCCAAGAAAACACAAACTATAGTTAACTAATATTTACTCATATCTCTTTTACTGATATCGTTTTTTTTAAGTTGACAGTGTGAAAAAGACATTGCATCCTTTCACAGTTATCAGCAAGAGAAGGATAGTTAAAGAACGCAAAAGCAGACAGAGTGGATTCAAAAAGTTTTAGAATACTGTTTAGCCAAAATAAGATATTGGAATTTGTATTTGTATTAAAAATCTTTCTTTTTCATATTTGGTGTGAATAGACCTTTAGTGTGTGTTTTACTGGTACGATTGGATCAGACAAATCAGAGACGTCAGTGCTGGAATGAAAATCAACCAATCAGAAATGTTCAGCCACCAGCTTCCTGTAGCATCTTGTTAGGGTCGATGAAGTATTAGAGGATGACTAACAAAAACTGTTTGTGTCTAACAGAGTGTACAGTGAGGGAAAACAGTGTTTAAAAACTCACCCAAGATTTCTGTGTCTGATCCACTCATGCCTTTACCTGACCATTACAAACCAGAGTAAAGAAGAAAGGAGAAACAGATGAAGTACAGTCTGTAATCATAGAATTACAAAATGCCTCTACATGGTAAACAGAATTGAAAAAATAGACAATGGGTGTAGAAGTAACAAATACTCATTTAAAGGGCATTAACTATTTCACCAAAACCTAGTATTAATGCCAAAGTAGTGATGCTATGAGAATACACCGATACACTAAAGATCTGCAAACAGATAACATTCCATGGTTACACAAGTGGTTCTCAGCCATGCTCTGTTTCTCCTTCATGCTCTCTCAGTAGGGCTAAAAAACATCTGTCTGGTCAGGATTTGTTAACCTCAAGATAAAGTTGGGGAAAAGGGCTAAAGGCCAATCTACTTGGTTTCGAAAATAGAACAGACAAAACAGGAGGGACACGATTGCTGCTTTAGGAGGTGTTGAGTTTATGTGAAGATGAAGGTCACCTGCTTTCATAAAACTGTGACAAAACTAGTTTGATTTCAAACATCTTAAAACATTTTATTAGTAGTAATATTCATGATAAATAATTAATCCATAGCATTTTACAGTGTAGTTCCTATGTCTGCCCCACATGAAACTTAGAAAGCCACTTTTCCAGTCTGATGTGTAGATCTGTATACCAGTTATGAAGGACTGTGGTAGACTAGCGGTTAAGGTACTGGACTCTGGACCTGAATGGACTTGGTGGCCTCAAATTCCACCTCAGCCCAGCTGCTACATTTGGGTCCTTAAGCAAGACCTTTAATCAACCATTGCTTGAATTGTAAGACTGTACCAGTTGTAAGTCGCTCTGAATAAGGGCCTCTGTTTTAAATGCTGTAAATGTAGATAAAGAATCATCTTTAACTCTTCTTTCAGTGACACTTTTAAAGTCAACGCATGCTTTATTTCTCCGCACACTAAATTTGAAAACAATGAACAGTCCGTCTTGTTAGTTTGCCCTGTTCATTTCTTAATTTTTTTCATTTTTCACATTTCATATAGTTAATATTTCTTGTTAATTTTGTCTCTCATACACAGTACAAAAAAAACTGAACTCAAAAGTTTCATTTGTAATAGATAGTGTTAGTACTGGGTGGCATGACCAACATATGTATTATGTTTTGTAAAACTGGTAGGTTTTTTTTCTCTTTTTGTTTAACTTTATGTAGTGGCTTAGCAATTAAGGTACTGAAAGACCAAGGTTCAAATCCCAACCATGCCAAACTGCAACTGTTGGGTTCTTGAGCAAGGCCATTAATCCACAAATGTTTGGATTACAGAATTGTAGCAGTTGTCTCTCTGGTTTAAGAATGTCTGCAGAATGACATAAATGGAAATGAAAGTGTATACCTTATGGGACTATGGTGGTCAAGTGGTTAATATACTGAACTATGAACCAGAAGGTCCAGGCTTCATATTCCACCTCCACCTGTTTGCCACTGTTGGGTCATTGAGCAAAGTCGTTAACTCGCAACTGCATGCATTGTGAAGTTGTAACACCGCTTTTCCTGTCATAATTAATTCGTTGAGAAAAATGCTTCTTCAAGCAATAGCTGAACCTTTGGCTTCACTGTTTCACTGGCGCTACTGATTAAAGGCATCAAATCCAACGACCATTATCGCATGCTCTTATTCCAACACGTTTTCTTCTGATGGAGTAAGTTGCTAGTGTTATCAACAGTTGCTGGACAGGTGACAATATTCTAGAATTGCTGCCTATTGAGTCATTACACATGTTTTTTTTTCTGATGTGCTATGTTATGGTGGTATATGAAAAGATCACACCGCACAGAACATGCGCATTCATATGTTCACAGCTTTAAAGTTTGATCGCACCTCTAAATTGCATCTACAGCTTTTCATCTCCAGAATAAAATCAGAATGGCTTGGCGTCCTCAGCGTCATCCATGTGATGGAGCAAGGAGATGAAACCAGCGATGTCTGTCTGTGAAGAACTGCTACTGTATATCACTCAGTTAGAGCTTCATCTGCAGCATAATGAAGCAAATCAGAGTAAAGCCTGATCAGAATAAGATCAGCCTCTCTTTTCAGCTCTCCTCTGCCGCCTTGCTCCTTGTATGTGCTCAGAAAGCAGATTGCTGCAATATGCTCTCTCTGCGTCGCCCCTTGTCACCTCTCCAGTTTAGCGTGCCGTTGAAACAACAGTGAGAAGCCTGAGGGTTCTCCCTCCATATCTTCTCCTTTACCCCTTCACCTCTCTTCTCTCATTCCTCCAGCGTTATTGCAAAATTCAAGGGCATGCTGTCTCCCTAGCCGCCCAGTAAATTGCCATTTTCTAGCTGTAACCTGCAAAGGCTGGTCCCAGATTCTCCATTAACCAGTAATGTTCATGTGTTGCCTCTTTCTTAGTTATTAACTGCAGTCTAGTTTGATTTGCCGAGCCCTGGTTTCATCTGTGGCATTTATATGGTTCGGCATGCTCCTGTCCTTCTTTCTGTCCCCACCTCTTATGAGTCTCACTGAACAAGCCAGACCCCAGATATCTTTTTGGTTAACTGCATTGCTATTTTACTATTATCGAGCTTTGGGATTGCCTAGTTGGAAAGATTCTCTGCACTTATTTATTCAATTGTTGCTGTGCTAAAAGGTGTGCCAGTTTTTTTTTCCTCACTGTTCCACTGTGCATGGGGCATTTGGAAAATGACATGGTATATTTGAGATGTGGTAATTTGACATTTGTTGAGGCAGCTGGCTGACACAGAGGGAGTGAGGATGGTGTGAGTACTATGGACATGTCAGTTTGATAGTTTCTTAGTGTGTCACCATCAAGCCTGTCCTTTTGATGACCTAACAAGCTGACAGAGAGGTGAATCAGTTACAGTGATTTTTACTATCATCTACAGTGGTGCTTGGAAGTTTGTGAATTTTAGAATTTTCTGTATTTTTACCTAAAACATGATCAATTCCAAAAGTAGATAAAGAGATAATAAATTACATGGTCATTTATTTATTGAGGAACATTTCAGTAACTGCTGATCAGTTCTGCACACCAGTGTGGAGGGATTTTATGCCGTTCCTCCATACGGAGCGGCTTAAACTCTGGGATGTGGATGGGTTTTTTACACATGAATTTTCACTTGAACGTTCATTACATTTGTATTGGATAAGGTCAAAACTTTGACTTGGCCATTTCAAAACCATGGCTTATTGTTCTTTAACCATTTTCTGGAAAAAACATAATGCATAATTCAGAATGCATTTTTGACTGAATTCATCAATGGTAGCAAGTCCAAGCTGCATACTACCAACAACATGTCTCGAAGATTGGGATAAGGTTATTAAGCTGTTCTATAGCGTTTGTCTTAACCAGACATGCTACTCATTTAACCAGAACTGTTTTTCCTCGAGCCTTCTGGACTGTTCATGTGTCGCATGTTGAGCAGCAGCTTTCTCCTTGCGATCCTAGCATGCACATTGTTGCTGTTGCTGTCCTCGTGGACTCGTGGACTTTAACATTAGATAGCGCCTTTAGTTGCTTAGAAGTTACCCTGTGTTTCTTTGTGAACATGCAGACTGATTTAAAACTGGAGAGTAAATTGAGTTTTTATCTCCAGTTCCACATGTGGAAGAGAGATGAAGAGATGTGGAAGTGTGGAATGTGGAAGAGAGGGCACACTGTAGCTTGTCGACCTATCCTTCAGAGCATAGCTCTGTGTTTAGCCCCCATGTTCTATCTGATGTGTGTTGCTTATTTTTCTTGTGGTTTATCCTGTCTTACATTATTAATAAACCCTCACCACCTGCACCTCTTGTCTCTTTCTTCGACCACGATGGCTCACTGAATACCACTGTAACCTCTCAGCAAGAAGGTCATGAGTTCAGTCCAAGAGTGGATTGACTCGTGTCCTTTCTGCGTGCTTGTCCTCCCTGTGTCTGCATGGATTTATTCCGGGTACTCCAAAGACGTCCATTACGTTAATTGAAAGCAATAAATTGTCCCCCAACCTGAATATATATGACTAGCTCAGTGTAACCTTGAGTGCTGGTGTGACCTTGTGTCTGTTGTTGAATGGTCTATGATGCTGAGCAGCATTGTTAATAAACTGAACAAGTAAACAAACCATTGACCGTATGTGACACTAAGGGCTCTTGATATGTTATGTGGAAGGTAGGGAATAGTGGTTAAAGGAGAATTCTGGACACAGCCTACAACTACCTTATAACTCCAAGCTGAGACATGGATTCCTGCTTCATACACGCTGTTTGTCTTAAAGTGTAAGCAAGTTTAAAAGATTTACAATTTATTCAATGTCAGGTCAGCAACTTATATCGATACTAGTCAGATGGACTCATACTGAGGCAGTTTATGGTGAGATTGATCTGTGTTTCTTATTCTGGTGTAGACGTACTCAGTTCTAATAACCCTCTGTAATAATTTGTCTGTTTTATGTTTTTAGGAAAGTTCACATGTATTGAGGCTCGTTTCCATCTGGAGAGGCAGATGGGTTACTACTTGATTCAGATGTATATCCCCAGTCTGCTGATTGTCATCTTGTCCTGGGTGTCCTTTTGGATCAACATGGATGCTGCTCCTGCACGTGTGGGCCTAGGTATCACTACTGTGCTCACCATGACCACACAGAGCTCTGGCTCCAGAGCATCTCTGCCCAAGGTCAGTTAGACTAAATCCCTCCATGATTTTCCTCACTCTCCTCTCATTTATCTCTGTTGTCCTCACTCACCGATTTGCAGCTCAACAGTAACACATTAGAAACTTCTGTAATATCTGTAGCACAACACTTAAATTACAGAGCCAGGTTTAATTCGTCTTGTTTTGCATTTTGGTTCTCAAATGAATTTTGTTTATCTATTATGGTATAGCAGTAGCTATGGTATGGTTTTATAGAATGTTCATGTAAACAGTAGGTCATTTGTAGCAAAGTAAATCTTTCTTCTGCTGTGTGGTCAAAAATGACATCTTTCTAAGCATCATAGTTTCTGTTTTTTTGGAGTTCTTCGTCAAAATTCAGTCTGGTTTTTGTTTGATATTAAAAGACTATGATGCAAGTGCAAAATAGCTTTAGTAGTTGTAAATCGTATTAAATAGTTCATTTGCACCTTATTTACAGATGGGTTAGTTTTTAACTATATTGCATGGATTCTATGGGGATCTTTAATAAGTCTTTTAAAAGAGCTTAAATTTACATTCTACCTTGATTTCTTTTCACACCCTAAAGAGTGTTTAAATCCTGTGGAGGATTTACACTCCTTAAAGTCTGTATTATTTCTCTGTAATAAAAAGCTAAAAATATCAATATTTACTGGTCAAACTGGAAATTATTACTCCACCAGTAATTGTACTTACAGCTAGTTATTTTTCTTTGCATAAAGTTCAAATGTAGCTGCTCCTCATACGCTTCTGCTACAAATAATTTTCTACGTTCTTTGTGTGTGCATTTAGGTCCATTGTATTAATATTCTGTGTCTAAGTGTCTAATAAAGAACAATTAGTTTATCGTGGGGGCAGGCAATACAGCCGAGTCTCTACCCCAAAGGAGCACTGAGACTGGGGAGCATCTGGTGAGGTAGAATCACACCAGAAATGTACATTTAGGATACCGTATGCAGCACAACTGAACTATCAAGGGTGCCTGTAAGCCACACCTGGTTTTCATGCAGCATCTGGACATACCTCATTTTGCCAGAAGCAGAATACAAACCATAGTGAACGTTGTGAGAAACCTCAGTTCATATTACATCTCTGGTGAGCTGAGGTTTGTCAGTAAGTGTATTTAGTTTGCTGGCATCTTTGTATCTTTATTTGGTTCCCAGTGAAATACCCAATTTTGGTAATTTTGGTAATGCTGTGCTAAAACAAAATATACTGCTCATAAAATTAGGAGATATTTCATTATTTTCTTAATTTTTGTGAGCAGTATAGATATCAGACACAGAACGTTTTTAAAGGAGTAAAGGAATAGTTTATGTAGTACTTACTTATAGTTCTTGAAATTTATATTGTGACTTTTATACATTCTAGGTGTTATGCTGTTTTATATATGCAACTAAACAGACTCAGTAAGAGCAGTGGTAGCCTAGTGGTTAAGGTACTGGACTCTGGACCTGATGGTCTAGGTTTCAAATCCCACATCTGCCAAGCTGCCACAGTTGGGTCCTTAAGCAAGGCCCTTAACCATGATTGCTTGAATAAAAAGACTGTATGAGTTGTAAGTTGCTCTGGATAAGGGTGTCTGCTAAATACCGTAAATGTAAACTCTGTGGCTTATTAACTTGTGTAAAAATGTAAAAATGTTATGGATATTGGCATGATAGCATTACACACTCCATGATGCAACATCACAAAGATGCTCTACTAAATTAAGATCTAGTGACTGTGGAGACCATTTGTGTACAGTGAACTTATTGTCATGTTAAAGAAACCAGTTTGAAGTTTGTGACAATGTTTTTACTCTTCTGAAAATAGCCACATATAGATTGGTAGACTGTTCATAAAAGGGTGGATATGGTCAGCAAAAAAGAATTCAGGTCAGCTATGGTGTTTAAACCATGCTTAATTGGTTTTATTGGGCCTATGGTGTGTCAAGACAATATCCCATACACCATTACATCACCACCACCAGCCTGAACCATTTATTCATGGCAGGATGGATGAAATCAAGTCATCAGACCATGCTGACTATGATTGCTTTTCAGATTTCAATAGACTGTGTCAATTGTAACGTCAGTTGTCTGTTCTTAGCTCACAGCAGTGGCATCCGGTGTATTCTGCTGCTGATGTAGCCCATTTGCTTCAGGGTTCCACTTTGCGCAATCAGAGATGCTATTTTATATACCTTGGTTGTTAGTTGAGTTACTGTCTTTCTGTCAGCTCAAACTAATCTGGCTAATCTATTCTGACCTCTGGCATGACCAAGGCATTTTTGTGTACATATTTAAATGCACGGAGTTGCTGACATGTGATTGGCAGATTAGATAATTGCGTTAATGAGCACTTGAACAGTTGTGCCTAATTCATGGTGAGTGTACTATACAGGGAAATAATGTTTTTTCCCGAAATGAAAAACAATGGACACATATTCTTAATGGATAACAGTGGTCCTTGAGGTCCAATTATGTTCCTAATAAAAGCGCTGTACATCCTCCAGACATAATACACTGGACTCATTTGTGTTCCAGCTCACAACAGTAACACCCTCCAGGTTATAAAAGTGTACACAGTTCTTTATGTTCTCTAGCCTGGCTTTTGTAAAATAAAAAAATGTGTAATAATGTGGAAACACAACAGTTCAGCTACTTTACAACTTCCATTGAACTGGTAAACAGTACCGAAACTTGAAATGAACTTTGATGCTCTTAGGTTTCATCACTCAACCATCACTGTAATTTTAAATGAATTAATTTCAGATGTTGATTTAATAGGCAACCCATGTGGCTCAGAGGTAAGAGTAAATTTTCTGGAAATAGCAGTTCCCGTGATCCTGATTTGCTTGGTTGGGTATGGATAAAAAATTACTTGGAATGATGATATCACCATTTTGGCTACTTTAGTCTCAATAATATTCATAGCATTCAGTGGGATTACAGTTAACAGAAACCAGTCTCACCATGCCCGGGTCCAACCAGAGTGTAGTAACTCCCTCCTTCATTTAGTTATCAGGAGATAATGTGCCTCCAAGGACTTACAGCTGAGTTACAGTTGAGTCTTGGTCCTCCCAAGGTTTCTTAATTCTACATTCTACGTTTTTCCTTGCCACTGACATTTTTTAAATCCAATTTTCACAAATATAAAGAACACGTTTAGGAAGTTAATCAAAATCTGGATTAGTGGTACTTTGTGCAGATTGTTGACATTTATCTTGGTGTCAAATCATTTTTAATTGGTATTTATTTTTTGCTGCTGGTATATTGAGATTAAATGGGTTCTACTTTTACTGTTTTATATTTTAACTGTATCATTTATTTAGGTCTTTATTTTATTTGTTATTTAAAAAAAATGTTTTATACCAGATACATTTCAAGTGACTATATTGTGATATAGTGTATTCCATTACCGTATTATATAGCTACTTATGTTTATGTGTATAGTTATAATGATTATATTAATTATTATTCTTAATACACTACCACTCCATATTGGATCAAGGAAATTAAAGTTATGGTACTGCAATAATGAGTAATAATGGGTTCAAGTCACAATAGAACTAAGGAACCACTTTTGGCCTGTTACTCTTTTTGATCAATTTTTTTTTATTTCTGCTTATATATAAACTAAAACATCATCAGTCCTAAAAGTGGAGAACCCAGTAAAACAAATGAGATCAAATACAGGACAGTTCCTCTAGGATTATATTTTCCTTTAAAAATTACATTAGAGTCAGTTCCTTTCAATCAGTGGGAGGACAGTCAGATGCGAGTGGGCACCGTGTTGTATTTAAAGGACAGGTATCTATCAAAGTCCTTTCACAACATGAATGTGGATTTATATCATGGCGTGAACAAAGCAGATTTCTGATAAATTCACCAGAGAAATAATAGCTGATGCTCATCACACTTCTCTATAGATGTAGTCAGTCTGACTACTAGTCAGATGGATGGTGTGTAAACTCAAGACCATCTCCAGGGGTGGTCAACCAACAAAGATCACTCAGAGAGCAAGACGTGAAGTAACAACGAGAACTCAAAGGAACACAGGGTAACTTCTAAGCAACTAAATCCTCGAATTTGCCAATGTTGACGTTCATGCATAGACCATAGGGAGAACACCGGGCACCACTGGTGTGTATGGCAGGGCTGCAAGGAGAAACCCGCAGTAAAAAAATTTAAAAGTTGAAAAATCTTTTGCAGACAGGTGAAAACAGAAAAGACTGCATTCCAGCGTAAGTACTTCATTTAGAACTTAAGAAACAGCAGCAGTGTCAGCGGTAAACTAATATGAATGTCACAACATCTGTCCGTAAACTGAATCTCAAGAGAATATGTGATGACCTTAAGCACATAAGTCATTCTACCAAGCAGTGCTTAACGAAGAATAAAGTTAATGTTTTGGAATGGCCAAGTCCTGACCTTAATCCAATGGATTATGGTTGTGTAATTCCTTGAAGCGAATACTTCATGTGATGCAACCCACAAACAGAGTTCCGTATGAACAGCTATATTGGAACCAATTCTTTGTTTCCAGTATAGCTGAACAAGGCTGTCACCCCAGATACTGAAAGCAAAATGTATATATTTTCGTAATTCACAGATATCTAGTATTTGACGATTTTTACATGTAGTGGTCGCAATTCTTAGAATTTGGCTATGACAAATGCAGTAGTGCTATGTGAAACTGGTACTGTTTCTGGGTGTCTGTTTTTAAAGTCTGCAGCTATGATACGGCAGCTGTGTTCCCCTGACATCAGAATCATAAATATAAGCTTCAGTTACCTGTGACAAACAACAAAAGTTCTGAACTTTGTGTTGATGACTTTTGAACCACAAGCGATATTGTAAATAGTGATTGTGGCAGTCGATTTCTGAGACAATTTAGGTCGTCTTTGATATGCTACATGACCACCTTCTTATTGGAAAAAAAACTTGCCAATGATCCAATATGGCAGCTTTCAAGATGGCGGCCGGCAGAGCCTAAAAGATAAGTCCTCTCATTCATTTCTTGCTAGGGTATTCATGCCTTGTATAATAATGTCATAATGAATAGTAGCTAGGATATTAGATACATTTGCGTTTTTCATGTGTTCACATGATCAGTGCCTTTCATCAGCACAGTCATCTATGAAATGATGTGTCGTCTGAATTTCCTGATCTCATATTACAGACATAGAGCAGTAATCATATTTTTGTGTGTTTGTTCTCTGGTTATTTCCCTAATGAAAATTACACATATACTGTCATTGAAGGCTGTCTGGTTATAGTCACACTCTAAATGACAGTGCTCTGAAATATTACGAGCAGTGACATTGTAAAATTGCTTTATTTAATTCAGGAACATTTTGATCTCACATGTCAGAAAGACAGAACGCTGCTTTCATCTGATTTCCTCTCTCAGACCACTGAGGAACTGATAAGAACTGACATATTTTACACTAGCTTTGTAGCTGTCGCCTCGTGAGCACTTCAGGTGAGTAGCGAGTGACTCAGCAGTAAATTTGGGCTGGGAGGTGTGCTGAACTGAGACGTCTTCATCATGCCGTAGCTCATTGCTTACACCTATTTGTCTGTGCTTCAGGTCTCCTATGTGAAGGCCATTGATATCTGGATGGCTGTGTGCCTGCTGTTCGTCTTCTCGGCTCTGTTGGAGTATGCTGCCGTGAACTTTATCGCTCGCCAGCACAAAGAACTGCTGCGCTTCCAGAGGAGGAGACGACACCTTAAGGTGAGCGGAACACACAAACTTGAAGCATGCAGCACCTCAAGGTAAACTTCTCTGTCTGCTGCCACCACTGAACATACACACACACACACACATACAGGTCAATTTTGTGAACCTTTTGATAGGTAATCTAATATTTCTACTGTCAAGACATAAAACTGAAAGACACTGATTCATTCACTCGCTCACTTTCCGTATCTGGCCTATCTTGCAGCACAGCAGGGCCCCATGCAACTTGCTTTCACTAGAGTTCAACTGAAAATATCTGGAGGTACCATTTGATGATGAGGGGACTCTAGCTGTAGTGGTTATGCTAAATGTTGTATATAAATATAGCTGAGCACTTTGGCAGCATCTTCCTAGTTCCACTTGTGAGAACTAGCTGTGGACAGGGTATTAGTAGCTCACAGGGCACATGCACACACACACACACACACACACACACACATATACAGGCACACACTTAATCACTCACAGTGCAGGTTCTGAGTTATCTTAGGTTCTTATGTATCTTAGGGCTTAGGTTATTGAGCTCAAGGCAACAATTATATTCTATTATTGAGTTATTTTACATGAACTGGAGCCTTAACAGATTCTCAAAGATTCTACACGTGTCTTGTTGATACTCAGAGATTCTTTATCTCCCGAATCGTTGTATATTGTGCTTTTGTTGTAGTCTTGTCATGACACCCACATCAGAGAAGTAGCAAAAATGCTTATTTGCTTTGGAAACGTGAGTAATAATTCAATAGGAGTGTGTAAAACATGTTCCTTCTCAACTTCAGGCTCTGTACTCTTTGCTTAGTATCCTCCATCGTTCTCTATTGTACATCAGCAACACAGGCCTCTTTATTTAATTGTGTTAAGGTCACAGATCCATTAAGTTGTGAGACTTTACAAAAAACCACAAGGGGATCATCTGGAAAGGTGCCCAAGTTCAGCACACTCAAACGCTTTTTGGAAGCATTTATCCATCTTAAGTGACTGGTGTGACTATTTCCTATAGTTTATTACTGGTTGGCTTTTTTGGGTAAGCGAGCAATGCTACCTCTGTAACTGTACCAGACTAAATGAGAAAAATGAACATCAAATGTATTTACAATATAATATAGAGGTCTAGGAACACTTACTTCAGAATTTTGTTTCTAACATGACTGGCAGCTTATCCTTGGCATGAGCTCTTTTTTGTCCCCTTTTTTCATTATTACCTCCTGACTTTCAGTTAACATGTAAGTTTCTTCCTTACTAATTTAATGAGTTTTTCCTTGTCACTGTCACCCTAGGTTTGCTCAGTTTGGGCTTGGCCTTTTAAGATAACATAATGTTGTAAAGCTGCTTTGAGACAATGCTACATTGTAGAAAGTGCAATATAAATAAATATGATTTGACTCGATCAGTCACGTTCTTTAAATAATCAGGAGACTGAGACAGAAGTAATTGCACGTGTGAGCTTTATTTACTTCAGACATGGTGCTCAGAAATAATGCTCACAAAAATTAGGGCATAGTTCAAAATAAAATCTAACATAATGAAATATCCCCTAATTTTTGTAAGTGGTGTATATATGCAGAATTAAATGTAATGCAATCCAAGCCTTAATATTCTCAAGACAACTCAAAAACAGTAGGATACCTGTAATTTGTCTTTCTTCCATTTATGTTGCGATTTTCGACACTCCTGCAAGCACGAACAGCTCCCACAGTTATGTTGTCTACTATTAAGACACAGATGGCACCTTCACTTCACATCCCTATCCCTGCTTGCACCGCTTCCAGTGGCCTAGCAGAAAAATGTTTGCAGCGGTATGGACTGGACTGGAACCATGTGACAAATCTAGGTTCTGTTTGGATTTGAGACTGTTTGGATTTGGCAACACCCAGTGTATAATCATACCACACCTGTAATTATTTACATATCTGCATGAGACATAACTGCATTCTGTGTTTTACAGCAGTCCGACATTTCTATCTGGCTGCCTTATTTTTTAGTCAATGAGTTTTTCTAGGATTTCAAACCTTATATTATAATTATTATTGAGAAATAATTGATCAGTGTCAGATTACTACAAAATATAAGCATCGTACAGTTACGGCGGGTGTCCCAGGGATCTCACACGAACAGATTTTAGAACCAGAGCCCATAATCCCAAACCCACAGACAGACCACAACGTAAAGTGACGAAAACACATGCATCAACATAAAGGGGGGTCAGGCATAACACAAAACAAAAGAGTCCCATCCGAGAGTCTAGAGTTTATCAGAGCCACTTCATAAACTCCCACTATTATGCATTTCCAACGTTAGTGCTTATACAAAGGAATATGGTTTACAGGTATGTCCGTAGTTTTAAATAACACCCCAACCAAATCCTGAATCCCAGAATAATTCACAACTCAACTTGGACAGATTACAACAACGTGAGTTTTCTAGAAATATCCCTAGGTAAATCCAACAGAAAGAAACTACACAATTCCCTCTGATTGCATTCTGTAATTTAGCACCCCACTGCTAACAACACAGTCTACAAGCTCTCTTGTGTACTGTAGTTGTGAACATATATTTCATGTTAATAAAGGTTTATAGAAATAAATGTAATATGACTCAGAATCTGTTTGTTAAAAATACTGATTTATGTAAAAAAAATATGACTCAGGTACAGCACCTACAACTACCAACCTCAGTATCGAGTCTTAAGTGTTTGAGTTGGAGACAAGTGAGCATATTCTTGGTTCTTGAGGATACAAATGTGAAGCAGACTATCCAAGGTCGATTAGAATGGCCATCATTCAACAGAGGTGGTTGTTCATGACATTTATGGGTGACCCGCAAAATCCCTTCCTAGGAGGTTGAACCCGTATTTAAACCCATGTGACCCTAACAACTCATTTGATGAAAAATATGGAAATGACTCTCACACCTTGTCCCCTGCGATCCTGATAACTTGCATATTAACAGGGTAACAACCCCTCTAGAAGTTATATACATGGGCTATTAGAACAAAATAAGTTTTGCGGATGAACCAAGAAGAAGACCAAGTTGCCTTTAACTCAAACACTCAAGTCTTCCTTGACCTGGACGTCTGAGAACCTACACAGACAAAGTACATTTACATTTACAGTATTTAGCAGACACCCTTATCCAGAGCGACTTACAAAAGTGCTTTAAGACATCAGTAACATA
>JAUZST010071315.1:0-21772 GCA_034779995.1 Parotocinclus haroldoi
GAGATTTAAATATATAGATAGATATATATATATATATATATATATATATTCTTTGATTTCTTCAATATTAAGTTTGAATGTTTGTTTACTTGCATTTCAATTACAGACTGGTTCAGCAGTTCTTCAAATCACAGTCACATAATCTGCTATCAGATCAGATCAAGAAATGAAGAAATCCAATAAAGCCACCTGGAGTTTCATGATTTCATCATTTTATTAGGTGCATTTATACTAATAAGATGACTTTTGACACTGGATAGCAATGAAATAAGGGAAATTTCTATCTCGATCAAAGAGAGAGAAAAGTCAGACAGACAGAGGTTCTGTGTATTTTGTAAGCATAAAATACTGAAAAACAGAAACCGTTAACCAAAGCGTTAATTTTGTCTCCAACCAGCCAACTACACAAATGCACCCTTAACTCTAACCCTTAACGCTTTCCATAATCCTAAACCCTAAATGCTATTCTATACCCCTATGCCCTGATCTTATTTCTAAACCATAAGCCTTGTCATAAGCCCAATAATTAACTTAAGCCTTCCATTAATCCTAAACCCCTAATCAAAAATACCAACATTTATCATAAGCGTTAACATCTAACCCTACATTCCCTCTAAACCCTAGCTCTTCCTAAAACCTAAATTCAAACCCTAAACCCTATGATCATATCCCACCCTTAATTCTAAACCTTAACTCTAACCCTAACCCTTCCTAAAACCTTAATGTAAACACTAAACCCTATAATCAAACCCTACTTTGAATTCTAAACCCTAATCCTTTCTAAAACCGAAACTTAAATCCTAAACCCCATAATTGAACCCCATCATCTAGTCCTAGACTTAATTCTAAACCCTAATCCTTCACCCCATCCTAAACCCTAACCCTACCACTCACCCTAAACATAGACCTAAACCCTAACATTAACCCCTAACTCTAGAATTAATCATAACCCTACCATTCACCCCAAACCCTGACAAACCCCTTCCTACATCCTAATCCTAAATCTAAACCCAACCTTCATCCTAACTTTAACACTATAACATTACATTTCCAGCATTTAGCAGACGCCCTTATCCAGAGCGACTGTGGGATAAGGGTCTTGCTCAAGGACCCAACTTGGCAGAGGTGGGATTTGAACCCTGGACCTTCTGGTTCAGAGTCCAGTACCTTAACCACTAGGCTACCACAGTTAGATGAGCTAGCTCAGGTATTCACAGACCTCTTTAATCTCTGACTGATGCAGGGGATTTGTACTATTAGATTTTAAACAGTCCATCATTGTTCCTATGCAATAGAACCCTCAGCCTGCCTGCCTCCACGACTACTGCCCAGTCGCCCTCACCTCGGTTGCGATGAAGAGCTTCCAGAGGCTTGAGAGACTTCGTGTCCACACTGCCTGACACTTTTAATCCACTTCAATTTGTAAACCATCCAAACTATTCCACAGATGATGTTATCTCTCGTCGTCTCCTTACATCTCGGACACATTTGGGTGATTGGAGGGGTATGTTATGTTATGTTATGCTGTTTGGGGACTACAGCTTAGCATTTAACACCATTATTCCCTCCAAACTCACCAGGAATTCTAGGTCTCCATCTATCCATCTGTGACTGCATCTCCAACGTCCTGACTAACAGCTCACAAGCAGTTCGGGTCTCACCCACCCTCATCCTCAACACTGGAACAGCTCAGGGCTGGATCCTAAGTCCCCTTCTGTACTCCCTGTATACCTACCACTGAGTGGCCACCTCCAGGATCATCAAGTTTGCTTACAACACAGCTATGGTGGGTCTGATCTCAGGGCCCCTGGAAGAGATTAAATCCCTGGAGAACTGGTGACGGGACAACAACCTCTACCTCAATGTAAGAAAAACAAAGGAGCTTACCGAGAACGTCAGCAGGAAACAGTGCAAGGGGGTATCATTCTGTACACATCAAAGGGACGGCAGTGGGAAGAGCAGAAAGTTTTAAATACCTTGGAGTTAACTTGCTGAGCGGTTCGGTATCAAACGGGACAGTCGGGAGTGAGGACAGGAAGAGTGAGACGATCAACAGAACGCATCACTAAGACAGAGTTTCCTGACCTGCCAACCATCTACAACAAGCGCTACTGGACTGAGGCCAAAAAGATTGTGAGAGACCTCAGTCATGCCAACAATGGCCCGTTCCCCCCGCCACCATCAGGACGGCACTTCAGAACCCGGAAAACTAACAAGGAGAGAAGGAGGAAGAGCTTCTTTGCACAATTCGTGCCCTGGATGGGACAGGGACTAGGACACAAATTCGAAAATGAATTGTATATTTCATTGACTTCATTTATTTTCTTATTTACATTACATATCTCAATTTTACAATTATATTTGAGTGTCACCATATACGTGTGGGTAATTATACATGTTTGTGTGCGTCATATGTATATGCTTACATGCACGCATACTTATATTTTACACTATTTAAATTACCAGGACAGTGGTAACCCAGCGGTTAAGGTACTGGACTCAAATCCCATCTCTGCTAAAAGCTGCCACAGTTGGGTTTTTAAGCAAGGCCCATAACCCACCATTGTTTGAACTGTAAGACTGTATGAGTTAGAAGTCGTTCTGGATAAATGCTGTAAATGTAAAAAAAAATCATTCAAAAACATTTCACTGCAAATTGCACTGCGTATCGCCACGTGAGACGAATAAAACTAGATTTTTTTGACTGCCTGTGTCTCTTAAAGAAGAACATTTCAGCAGCAGTGAACACTCGTTTTCCATGTGTTCAGTGCTCACAGAACTTGAACGATAATTTGAGCTGTCACACAAACAGCTGTTGGCAAGCGAATAACCACGGGAATCTCAGATTACTGATGTCAATCTCAGAAGAACGAGGATACCTCCCACATAGTGGAGGGACACCATGCCAACATCCATCAGCACCATTCTGTCCACATGCCATACAAAGTCAGCTCCAGAGACGAAGGGACAGGACAAACATATGTTCTATATAAAAAGAAAGTTAAACAAAGCCAGGACTTAATGCAAATCAGTATGGTGCTGCATCCATTTAATTACATAACAAGGATTCGTCCTGCACCGTCATGATACGGTTCTGTGTCTGCAGTCGTATGGAGAATACGCAGTAGCTTGTGATCGGTCTGACTAAATCTGTTACACTATGGAGAGCAAGGAGACCCAACTGCTTATTTCAAATCCGCCATGTTCAAACATTTTGGGTTCCACGTGAAGTACGACGGCACTGAAGAGCTAGTGGTGGATGCGACATGGAAGGCGTTGGTTTGTCTGCCACTGCTTTTTGGTAGGGACTAGAATTTAAGCGCTCCTTCTAATGCACATAAAGGTTAGAATTTAAATATTTTGTCCATTTGTTGTGTATAAGCACTCCCCAATTTATGATCGGGTAACATTCTGATAAATCCGTCGGTAAGTTGATCATATGGTAAACCAAGGAGTTTAATATATACTGCATACATCATAGCATAGCCTAATTCATAGCTTATTTCATAATGAAGTACGAATTATGTCATGCAAGTTTTGAAAATCACTAAAACAAAATGGTTAATTCGGTTGCCGCTGTTGCTCAGGTGGCTGCTGTCCGGACGCCCAGCAACAGCAGGAGAATAACGTAGTGGCGGAGAACTGAATTTTCAATTCGGAATACGCTATGCGCTGAACATGTATTTATGAGTGTTATTGGATTCCCCGGGTAAAGTCCAATAACATGTAAAACAGGCACATGTGCTGTTAAATTCATCTCAGTATCTATACTGTTTATACTAGCTAATACACTACATGCTCTACAAGTTACCTCAGGTGGAGTAATTTGGTAGGAAATACCCCCACTGAGCTCCCCCAAAGAACTTTGGGCACATTTACATTTACATTATTTAGCAGACGCCCTTATCCTTACAAATTCATACAGTCTTACAATCCAAGCAATTGTGGGTTAAGAGCCTTGCTCAGGGACCCAACTGTTGTAGCTTGGCAGAGGTGGGATTTGAACCTTGGACCTTCTGGTCCATAGTCCAGTACCTTAACCACTAGGCTACCACAGCCCACTCTCCGCTACCACTGGGCCTTCCCTCTCTCAGACAAACATGAGTGTGTGATGCCTGATCTAACCATAGAAGAACAACCACTTGGACTCAAACTCAAGGTCACCATAGTGCTGAGCCAGCAAACTGATGCAGAATCACAGGGATCACCGCTGTATCAGAAGAACCCAGGGCATTTATGTGCCCCGAATGGTATGCTAGACTCCGATCTCAGAGCTAAGGTCACTTACATCACCATGAGATGATCCCCTAACTGGCTTTACTCACTCATATACAGAACATTCTGCCAACGTGTGACGCCTGAACTACCTGGAAATCACCACCAAGGTGAAAACCCTGCACCTTCTGAGCCAAGGCACAGAAGACCTTTTCAGTGACTTGTCAATTATTGTTGCACAGCACAAGTTTTAGCATTAGTACTGCTACATTCCAGGGTTAAATGACACCAGCGAGCCAGTGTTTTGGCCTGTAAAACTCACACAGTTCCAGGGAGCCACAAACATTAGCTCGGTTCATTCATAAGCATGTTAGACTGCACCATGCACAAAAATCTCATGAAAGGATGTCGGACGACAATTTGACAGAATTTGTACTTTTTTTTTTGAAGGGCTCGTACAAAGCGATATCTCATTATAGCACTCAAACGAGAACAGACAGCAAAGTTCGTTTAATTACCCTCTCCCCTGAGCTGTCCAAATCAGCAAAGCTGGAGGGATTTCTCTGGCTTTGCATTCCACAATGGCATAGAGAATGAATATCCGATAAAGCCTGACTGCAGCAAGTTGCACACAATGGAGCTTCTCTTTCTCTGACTGACTCGCTAGGACTGCGTCGTTCTGTCGGGTCAAGCTCAGACTGAGAAATAAAAGGGGGAAAAATGAAAAAGACAGACGGCACCTGACCCCAATCTCGTTTAAATTAGACTGGATGACTTCTGGTGACTGAAACAAGACCAGGTCGTGGCTGCGGTTACAAATCAAGCATGGCTCTTTTTAAGCCGTACTACAGTCGTGTACAAAACTTGACTCCACAAACCCTCATCATGAAATGCAACACAACAAAAGGAAGCTCAATCCTTTGTCTGAACCCATTCTTTCTGTCGTGAGAACCAATTAAAAATAGTGCCACTGAACTTAACATAAACCGAGCTGTACAAATCACAGGGACCAGAGAGCTCTCGTGAGGAAAATCCACCATAATTACCACTACACACATTTACATTTATGGCATTTAGTGGACATCCTTATCCAGAGCGACTTACAGCTCATACGGTCTTACAATCCAAGCAGTTGTGGGTTAAGGGTCTTGCTCAAGGAACCAACTGTGGCAGCTTGGCACAGGTCGAATTTCAACCCTGGACCTTCTGGTCCACATTCCAGTACCATAACCTCTAGGCTACCACAGTCCCAACACACCAAACTTGGGCCTTGGCCAGCCAACAGTAAATTAATTCAGGTTTCCAGTGATGATTTGTTTTGCATTATGCACCCTGATGCTTTAACACTTCCTACATGCACCCGAACTAAATGTGCATGATTACAGTGCATAGACTCAACAAAATAGAGCTGGTACGGTGTGTTACTGTAAAGTGCCGGGAAGCAGATGTCTATCTGTGCTGTCTCAGTGGTAGAATTTCTCCTTCAGCTTCACCCAGTCGTGTCTAAATGAATCAATCTGAAGATTTGCAGGTGATTTAATGACTTTTATTTTTAGATTATACAGGTATTACTGTATGTATCAAAATGTATTTCCTGTAAGTACACCAAAAGTATCGATATGTAAACAAAAACGGTTTGAGAAACATTTTCATGGTGGTGACTCAGTCCCCGAATTCCCCAGATCCCAATCTCAGAAACACCCTCTTTGGCACTGATATGTCATTAAACTAATTAACCAACATAGACATATACAAGCATTTTAATACGAGTTCTGAAACATACTGTTTACTAGGGGTTACCATATCGTATCGTATCGTTGGCGAGAATCTCGGTGCAATTTTTTGGATGGCATTAAATATTCACATTGTGAAATTCCCAAATCTTTACATAATGGATTTACAGAGTATGGAGAACTTCCATTACGTGACTCATAAGCAGAGCAGAAAGTGGGTTCTGCAGTCGTGGAGTTTGTCCTAAAAAGGGGAGCGACTTCGGTAATGTAGAGGTGGTTTTGGTACTAAATATCAGATTTACAAACGATCTACAGTGATATGTAATCAACATCAAAGGTCTGTAACAACAAATCTAATCTGTTTCACCACCTCAAGCAGGAGCACTTAGCTGAGTACGAGGGAAGGCAAAAGTGCCGTGAAGTCAGGTATTTTAAACTATACAATATATTTTGTTGCAATTAAATGTTGTTGACCAAGTATATCGTTTTTGCAGTAATAACCCTAAAATATCATGATATTATTTTAGGGCCATAATCGCCCACCCCTAGTGCTAGGTGTAGCATAATGTGAACCAGAGGTAAATGCATGATATACAGTTATAGGTGTCTCCCATGTCAAATATCAGTGGCAGAAATAATAGGTCCTGCTCATAGCCATGACACCACCACACTGGAAACATCATCATGTCTGCTGCTCTGCTGCTGGGCCTTCCAGCCCACACAAAGAGAGCTTATATTAACAGGCCTGTCCAGACAATACTGAGAGGAAGAACAGAAAATCCAGTGCACCAGTGTCCATGGACTACCCATAATCGGTCCTGCCATGTGGCCCGCCTTTACACTAAACAAACCAAAGTGACCCGCCCAGATTAAAGAATGGAGAAATAATAATGATATCCTAGCTAAAGGATGAATAGCATGCGCTCCTACTCTTTGAGTAAAAGTGCTCATCTAGGATCAGGCTAGGATTTCACACTAAAGAATAAGATTACAGACACAGCCCCAATCTCATTCAGATATTATGGTTGAAAAAAAAAAATGACACCCTTTCATTCATTCATTTTTGGACTTGCTTAATCATATTCAGGGTCATGGAAAGCCAGGGCCTAAGTGAGAGTACGGGGTGCAATGTGGGAACCAACGCTAGACAGGGCATCAATTTATTGTATTGCACCCGTGAACTTTAGAGACACTTTAGAGACATCGGCTGACATAACGTATGTCTCTGGAATGTAGCAGGAAAGCCAAACAGACACGGGGATAGCGAACACACACAGTCCGGGCTGGTAATCAATCCATGGACCTCTGAAACTGTGTTATTAAGTGACATGACATGACTTACTTGGAGATAACAAATGAGGTAAAGTTTTGCCCCAACAAGCTTCCCTTTATTTTAAGATCTTCCAAGTTGGTTACAAACCAATAACAAAACCAAGCCGCTTTTTCGTAGAAAAAAAAAAGAGAGACATTGAAACATACAAATAACGAGAGGTATTACTACAAAAAGACAATCACAGTCTGTTGCTAAGATACACATAAGACAAAACTGAAGAGAAAAAAAAAAAAACTCCACAAACTTTGGTGAAGTGACAAATGCTACAGGACCTTATTTATAGCACATTCCAAAAGAACGCTCCCAAGCAGAGCAAAACAGTAGCTTTGAACAACAATCCTTTTTAATCCGCATCAAAAGACCCTGTTTACATTTAAGTCGTTTTATGCGTCTTGGGTCACAGGATTGAATCCGGTAAAAGCTAAACTACATAGAGATTTTCCTTGTTTAAAGCATTGAGAGGAGGCTTGTGATATTATTGTAGTCAGGAGTAAAGGAGTGTAAATGCAACCCCCCTTTTTAGGAAACACAACCGATACTTTTGGATAATTTTGGACAATTTGGATAGAAACTTTAATACGATTGCCTCCCATCAGTCTTCACTTTGCTCTCTTGTGGCCAATTGATCCATGTTGTTCTTGTTACAGCCAGTGGTAAACAGCAGTCTATATTATATGTTCGCTCAGTTTAGAAAGTGAAAAGAAATCATGTTAAAGTGTGACATTTGATGCGATAACCATCTCTTGAAAACTCTAAACAACACATGAAATGGATGGTCCAGTGTTATAATGGAGATGCTATTTAGAACGCAGTGTGATAGCTGACTGGAGATAGTAAGAGGTTTAACGCAAAGACAGCAACTGGATATGGATTTCGTTTTTAAGTGTAAAGGCAAGTGGCTCAAATCTAATCCGGACATAATCCACACACAAGACATATAAAATGACCAAGTGTAAACAGTATCATTGTGGTGCTACACATGGTCGGTCTTCGCTAGTATTCTAGACTCGCCTCCAGTATGAACCATTTAGACAAAATCATGTGTGCTGTGTAATGGCTTGAAAATGTTTACCCTTTAGATAAAGCTTTGGACCCAGAAATGGCTCCATTTAATGTAGTAGATTTCATCACTCACAGATTAATGCAGGTTTTCCCTCACCCAGTCACCATTAAAAGCTCAATTCAGTCATGCATGGCATTTACCATTGATAATCATTTCCGAATCTTCCAAGTTGCAGCATTTTTTAAATCACAAACTCCCTAAACCCCAGTGTCGAGTTCCAGGCACCAAATTCTCTCATCGATACAACAAAATCACATATGGGAGGAATGAAAAGCTGGACGTCTCCAGTAATAAACCAAAGCGGAATCCAGTCACTGTGGAACCAGAATAAACCCAGTGATTCCCATCTTTACCTTGTGAGGTTCAAGTTCTCTGTGGGTCAGCCGGGGTGTGTGGAGTGTGAGCTTGGCTATATGTAGAACTGGTGCGCAGCTAACTGGTCCATGAAGGGGCGCACCAGGTTATCCGTCGCAAAGTAAAAGATCAAACCGAAGGTAATGGAGATGGGGAGAGCGGGGAGGGCTTTCTTAAAGATGGCAAGCAGCAGGAGTGTCAGACACAAGCCCTTAAGAGGAAGAACACACATGAACATGAGCATCTGGTAAACGGGTGATTCAAAACAAACAATAGAATAACCAGGATATTATTGTTTCAAAGAACGTCTCACGAACTAAACATGTACATTACAGTGGAACCTCGGCATTCGAACACCTGTTCACTCGGACGATTCAGACTTTGAGCAGTCGGGTTGAAATAGTTTTTGTCCCCAAATTCAACCCAAAATTTCAACTTCAAATACGGGCAGCATAAATAAAACACTCAATGGTGCGATCGTCCAAAGACGATAAATGTAATCCAGTCCAGTCGGTGGTGACAATTCACCAATGCGGTAAGAAGAACCAGGGCGTGATCAGAGGCATGTTATGTCTATTCTAATATTTTATTATTATATTATTAATACATATATAATATCAGTCAACAGGTGTTATTTCAGTCATAAGTCGTGCTGAAACTGCGTGGCTATTAAGTTTCACTTTATGTTCGCTTATTCGCTTTATTGACTGTTATTGTTGTATTACATTCCTATACTTTATTTATGCTTTTAAGGGATAATTGCATACAGATATAGACAAACACAGATTAAATCCGGAAAAAGCTGTTACATTACTACTGATGGGGGACGGTGAACAGGTGAAAGTTTGACTGGCCATCTGGTACCAATTAAGCTCGAATTCTGAGGTTCCACTGTATATTTAAACGTAAAAACACTGTGCTGCCAAAAGTTTCTTGCTTCCATGTTTTGTTCTGCTAGATACTTCCGCAACAGCACTGAGAAAACTGATTAAAAACGCAGTACAGGAATACATTCGCTGAGAAATTCCCAAATCCAGCTTGCTCTATAGAATTTTTGAATCTGCTTTGCTGTTTACATAAACCCCTGAATAATCAGATGACTGCTTAATAAGTCCATGTGAACCATGTGCCATCAGGTCCACAGTTCTGTACCTTAACAGTACCCAGCACAGTCCCAGGGTACTTACAATAAGAATGGCCACAAAGCAGGCTAGCGTGGTGTTCCAGTCACCACTGGCTGTTGCTGAGGCCTTTCCCACAAGCATGCTATAGAAGATGAAGTCACCCAGACCTAGCTTCACACCCCCTGTAAGAAAACACACACACACACACACGCACAAACCTCAGGATGATCACAGCTCACTCTCACTACGTGTGAGACCTTAATTACTAAGCAAACACGCTCTATCCTAGTATTTGGTGTGGTGAATGGGGAGTTGGTGCTTCAAATTAAAGCCTAGCTGCTCTAGAGCTTCCAGTCTTTTCTTTTATAACACATATGATTTTCATATTAAATGCTCTAGTAAAATCTTAAGGAAGGAAGCAGTCTTAATTGGGTGTAGCATAGGTATGTGAGCAATTTAAAAACAAAGAAGACATTTTCTGATGCTTTGGTGACACCAGTTTTGTTATTTTGGTAATGAAAGAACAAAAGCAGAAAGGACATTTCATACAAATTAACAAGTAAATAATGAGCTTGGCTCTCTATTGCTCTCTTGCATCTCCTTATTCATACTATTATCTAATCAGCCAATCATGGGACAAAGCAATACTTAAGAATATTCAGACTGGTTCAAGCTGGCACCAAGTCTATATTAACTCTAAAATCCACCCTGTACAACTGTGAACTGAAGAAAAGCTTAAAAACCTTAAAAGAGATTGGCTACAACAAAGAGGCCCTACCCAGTATCAGTATCAAGTTCATAATAAGTCCTTGGTGAGTTCGAAATTACGGCTCGTTTCCATGGCTCAATCTGAACACAAATTGTGGGGGAATTTGTTTGATCTTCCCTGATGTACTGGTGTATTTGTAAAGCTTTAGAACTAGAACCTGTTAAAGGTTATCAAAAGTTTGAGTATTCGAATCTTACACAAGACATCCAAATATTTCTATAATATTACATCTGTATTTATATTATATTTGCAAACTGTGTTGGAAAACGGTTAAAGCCAGCTTGACGACCAATGTATTTTAACACCCGTGAATTAATCGGCGTGAAAAATATGGTGATTATGACAAACTTTGGGAGTCTTAAACCAGCACAAGGTACCAGCACAAAAACACACTCAGCAAACCTCAGCGAAATCATTCTGCAAACCAAAAATGGCGTACGACCAGCAAAGCAACAGATTGCATGTATTCCTAATATATGTCTTTAGTAAGCAACGAGTAACGTCCCATTAGTACTTTAACAAATACATTTCTAAAGGATCCAAAGTATTGTCTAATTGTTACCATCAACAAAATCTTAAAAAGTATCAAGAAACCACTTTCAATCTTCCTTGCTCCTAGTCAGGAGTGTAAGACTGTACATGATCTGTACAGAGCCAGTGCGATTGCTGAAAGTTTCATTGCAAATAAATCAGGAGTTAATGTTCATTCAAGAAACAAAAGTTACACTTGCAGATCATTTTAAAGTTAATGTTGTATTCTTTAGGGCTGGTCCTCCCATTTCGCTCATGATACTCACGCTCTTCATCGTCGTCTACAGGTGGGGGACGTGCCGACGGCATCTGCTGGATCTGGCGCCTCGTTTCGTCGGTGGACTGCAGAGGGCCGAGACGATGCTCTTGGTGGTTGACCCAGTCAGACGTGAACCCACCGTCGTCCTCCGGCTGAGCCACAGGGGCAGTCGCATCTGCAGGGTACATCAACAGACCTTAAAGTGAGGTTAAAAGTCAGATTGGGAATAAATATCAAATAAGATCTTCACTTTAAGGTTTATGTCAGAGATGCCATGCCTTTGGAGTCTCTAAAGCTTTACAACTCACCCTGGCCGTCTTCTTTCGGTGCAGAATTGTTCCTGGACTCCTGAGTGTCCGCCATACCAACCAGCCACACCATAGTTGCTGGCAAAGCAAAACACAGCTGTTACTAAAACAATCTGATCTGCTCAAAAGCAGGACACTGAATAACAGTTTCTTAGTCTTACAAGAGTAGATGAGTCCCGGAAACATGGGCTCATTCCTCTCCTGAGCCGTTTCCACTAGAATACGAAGAGGTCCTTTAGGGCACAACACAGCCAACAGGTCTGTTGGAGAAAAACAAACAAAAAAAAACATCTGTTCAGCTAAACAAATTAAAAAAAAAGATTGCTCTGCACATAAAAGTGGCCAAATCTGGAGCTGTATCCATAAAAATTCTTAGTGCTAAGAGTAGCCTCTAGTAAAAAAATAAAAAAGGTAGAATTGTGAGGGTTTCACCCAAAGATAGGAGTAGAATAAATACTAATAGATACTAGATACTAATTCATAAAGCGTCACCTAAATGGGCTCCTAAAGTAAAACGCTGTTAGGAGCAGGGAGGATGACTTTTAGGTGTTAAGCTGACTGGAAAAAAATGTCTTAAAAACACTGAATAACAGCGAGTTAATCAACCGCCACCGATTAGATCGTGCAGGAATAAAGTCTTTATTCAAGAAATCTCTTACCCAGAGCAAGAATACCTTCAAAGCGTTAAGTTATTTGGCAACTTGGAAAATGCAGAAGTGAGGATTTGAGTCTGACACAACCTTCACGCTCTAACTTAACTCACCTCCTCAGACCTGCACTGCTCACAACAATGAGGGGATATTTCCAAATGAATATGAAGCAATTAAAGTAGTATTTGATTTGATTTCATTAAACAAGATCAGCATACGTTTGTTATTAGATAAGTTAATTGTTGTTGTTCAATTACACAAATAAGATCAAAAACCAGTTATCTTGATTGAGTAGCAAGTGAAATATTAATGGGGGTGCACAGAAGTATGTTTGTTTATTTGGCTGTTGGCATCCACACACACCAACACACACACACCAACACACACACACACACCAACACACACACACACCAACACACACGGAGGACATTCATATTCATTTTAAAATATCCCCCAATTTTTGTGTTTATTAAATATTAAATATTATTACAATTCCAAATATATCAATGAACACAACATGCATTCCTAGCTAGTGCTTTATACTGAGAAGGAAAGAAATCAGGAAAAAAGTCTGAGCCCTGTTCGATCTAAACTAGCTCTCATCTTCATACTGAACATGATCCTAAAATAACCACATACACCCATGGGCTAAAGATACTTCATTGTGTTGTGACAATGAAAACATCAAGAGTGTAATTTATAACCATCGTATTATCATCATCCAGGAAATATGGTTCTGTCCAAGAGTTACTCCTTCACAATTTAGTTCACAACAACATTCAAGTGTATTTCCTGCTTAAGCTGCACAAAGATGCCATATTATAACGCGTGGCTAGAAGTGAAAGCCTCTGGTCAGCTACCGTACACTAGCGTCCGCTAACGTGCACCCTCTAGTGAAAGAAAGATCCATATACAAACACAGACCGCTTTATTAGATACACCTTTATAGTTCCAGGTTGGGCTCCTTTTGCCTTCAGAACTGCCTTAATTCTTCATAGAACAGATTTAACAAGGTCACAGAGATTCCCCAGCGATGTTAGTCTATAGTAACATGGTAGCATCACGCAGTGGCTAAAGATTTGTCGGCTGCACTTTCATGACGTGAATCTCCCATTCCATCACACACTAAAGCTGCTCTATTGGATTGAGATCTGGTGACTGTTTAGGCCGTGTGAGGACAGTGAACTCACTGACCTGTTGGTATATAATAATATATACAAAACATTGTAGAATTTATTGAAAATATAAGAGCATAAGGCTCAGAATGTAAAAAAAAACAACAAAACACTTCAATATAAACCAAAATTACAGCCACACCCCATCAGGTAGCATCACCTGCACATATAGATAAAATGACCACTTGGCCACTAAAGGGAAAAAGAAGGGCTTGAACAAAACAGCATAGAGGAGGTAAGCAAAATTAAACAGGAGTTTTGGCTCCTACAGTATTGTAGAAGTTTTATCCACCATGGATACATGGTTAATTCATAACAAAGGCTCCTGATGCTGGAGCACCTACAAGTAAAGTGGCCACCATCTGTGACTGAGAAAAATTAGATAATCAACATAAACCAAAACAAAGGAAATATAGCGAGGAGTAGACTAGACTGTTTGTGGTCATCCCCTGCTGTAGCCCACCTGCTTCAAGATTTGTGTATTCAGAGATGCTCGGCATGCCTCACTTGTAACTATTGGTTATTTAAGTTACTGCTGTCCATCAATCAGGTCCAGCCAGTCTGGTCATTCTACTCTGCCCTCGTCACCATAGAGGCATTTTCACCCCAAATTTTCTCCTTTTCTAACCATTCTCTGTAAACTTTAGAGATAGCGCCGTGTGTGAAAATGCCAACAGATCAGCAGTTTGTGAAATAATCAGACCAGCCTGTCTAGCAAAAACCACTGTGCCACAAACAACGTCACTTAAATCATCTTTCTTTTCCTTTCTGAGGCTCGGTTTAATCTTCAGCAGCTCGTCTCGACCATGTCTAGATACCTAAATGCATTGAGATCCTGTCATGCGATTGCTGGATTATATACGCTGCTCACGAAAATATTTTGGATCCTTCATTTTTGTGCATTTTAACATTAATGAGCAGATGAAATGTACTTAAATGTAAATATCTAGACTCAAATTCATCAAGACTGAACAACTGCCCATTCTGGTAAACATTATTTGACTTGTCTAGGACTTGCATGTGCGTAAATGCAACCTCACTAACCATATACAGAGATGACGGCCAGGATGAGCCATGCGGTCCATTCAGGCAGGTACTTGATAAACACCAGAGCCATGAGGGCACTGATCATGATGAGGTAGGCTTGCTGCAGGCGCAGCGGGCCCTTCCAGTGGATGCAGATCATCCCGACAACCCCGAAATTCCAGATAATCACTGCCAACGTGAAATAGTCCATGGCCACGTTGTACGTCTTAAACACTTCCCTGCAGCGCGGACATGCAAGAACAAATATATTGTTATGAACATTGTGTATTATGAAGTTTCAAATCGTACCATGCGTTCAGTCAGAGACAGAACTCACATCAGGTAAATGAAGGAGAAAAAGAAGAGCAGGAGCAGGGAGGAGAAGAACAGCCAGGCGTGAATCACCTGTAACAGTAATGTCACCAAAGTTACACCAAAGTTAATAACACAGAAATAACAACACAAGCAGGAACACACAAAAGCTTAGGAAACATGTCGGTGTCACGCACTTCGGTTCTGATCAAATGTTTCCTCCACGGCTGAACGTATAAATATTTAAAGGAAATGAAGCCTTTAGTCTGGAATACAGCACTGAGTTACTGCAGCTAGCTCTCTGTACCTTGTAGCAGCGGTACTTGTAGAGCAGTACCAGTACCAGTGTCATCACCACAATCACGCTGATCATGATGGTGGCATTGAGGATGGAGTAGAGCGCACGCTGACCCACCGAGTCCACGTCTTCCCGAAAAGGGGTGTAGATTCTGCATGAGCAAACCAAAATGCAATTTTGTTGCCAATTCTGTTTATCCCGATTCATCCACAACGACAACAGCTTATATTTACATACCTCTTTTAGTTATAATAATCAGTATTATCAGCAGTAATCATAAACGCTTTTAAACACTTAAATACTTTAAACTTGCTGTTAAAAAGTCATTTGGGGTTTGGAAACATTAGGCTAATTGACATTACTTTTTAAACAAATAGGATATCGAATGGCCTTCTGGACCTACTTTGAAAATTCGAATTCCGATGCTTCACTATGTAAACAAACAGAGCTCAGAGGATCAAATGGTTTAAGGCAGAAGTTTTTTTTTTTAAACCTCCGAGCCACCAATCAGAACTTGATGATTTACAGCCCTTGTATAATTAACGCTTGTCTCATTATTATTACTGTTAGTCAAAGTGAAATGTTTCTATAGTACCTGTAGTGGTTATTTCTTTGTCATATTGATAACCACGTTGGTGGCCAAACTGGAGAGTCTGACTCAAACTTCCACATTAAATAGAAACGTAGAGCTGAGCAAAGTCCAAAATATTGTAGAATTTATTGAAAATATAAGAGCATAAGGCTCAGAATGTAAAAAAAAAAAACAACAAAACACTTCAATATAAACCAAAATTACAGCCACACCCCATCAGGTAGCATCACCTGCACATATAGATAAAATGACCACTTGGCCACTAAAGGGAAAAAGAAGGGCTTGAACAAAACAGCATAGAGGAGGTAAGCAAAATTAAACAGGAGTTTTGGCTCCTACAGTATTGTAGAAGTTTTATCCACTATGGATACATGGTTAATTCATAACAAAGGCTCCTGATGCTGGAGCACCTACAAGTAAAGTGGCCACCATGACTGTGACTGAGAAAAATTAGATAATCAACATAAACCAAAACAAAGAAAACCTAGCGAGGAGTAGACTAGACTGTTCTCATTTACTTAGTTTCTGTAATTAAAACTATTACTACTAACCTGTTTGACTCCATAAATTAGTTTAATTCTGACATTTAACATCCAAGCCACCCAAGAACTGCAGGCCCATTTATGAGTCTTGGGCCTTATAACGTTTAGGTGTTTTTTCTCATCTAATACTGTGAAGCTGCTGAGACAATGCTCCAGTGTAAAAAGCTCCATAGAAATGAATCTGACTTATCTTGAAATTTACTGGGTTTATTGGGCTTGGGACCAGCAGTTAGACTGCACTACCACCGTTTTTTTCCTGTAAACTCGACCCTCACATTGCAAGCCCCACCCAGGATTGAAGCTTCTGACAATGCTCTGTCCAACAGCAGGCTCTACTGACTGAGCCACAGAGGCTATGAACGTGTCCCAATTCACACTAATGCAATGTGTGTGTAAAAATGTTACTGTTTAATCTTTAGTGTTGATGAAAAAGATGGCTTAAGTTGCTCAAAGTTCTAATTTTGTTGATTTCTAAGAATGTAAAAAGTTAACAAAACCTCTGCTGAGAAACATTAATGTATAATAAAAGCACTAGTTGTTTTCCTTCCCCACATTTTAAACATTACAATGTTTCAATTTCCAGAGAGGCGTTATATATTTAGTTTGTTCCCATCAGAGCGTGGTAAATCTTTTCAAAGGGAAGATCAGCATTTGCCATAATACTACCCAGGAATTATTAACACTCACAGCTGCTGGCCATCCTTCTGTGTGTAGAAGCTGACCGACTTGATGGTTGCCACGACCACCACCATGCACAGCGTGACCGGTACAAACAGCATGATGACATGTTTGGCTCCATACTTCAGAGTGAGCTCCTCATCCTCGTCTTCCTCAGTGTCAGTGATCACCTGTGGGGCGCGAGTGGAAGGTGGCCGGCCATTGAGCTCGACCTCTCCCTGCGGTTGTGTTGTGGAGCCACTGGTGGCAGTGTGCTGGTTTGCCTCCACTCCATCACCTGACTGAACCCAGGAAACAGGCGATGGTTAGAACAGAATCCTATATTATTTAAAAACACCCACTGTGATATCATATGGCCAGAAAGAGCCCCCCCCCCAAAAAAAATAAGACAGTCCAAGTTCTCAATCAAAGATGGCAAACCAGTTCTAGAAGGAGTTGTCTAAAGACAGCAGGGAATTCATGTAATTGTACTGACTTGTTGCAAAAAAAAACAAAATAAACAAAAATCAAAACAAAAATATATATATACACTTGTAGGGAGAAATATCTAAAATAAACAAATATATTTGTTATAAGGATAGTTAAGGTACTTCAATAGCGCCATTGGGATCAAACTTCTACATTTTTACTGATCTTGTTTCCTCTGCATGATGTATAAACGTTAAATACTTCAATTTTGTAATGACGTTGTACAAGAACAGGAAGGATTGCTCACTATTTCCCAAAGCTGTTTTTGCACAACGTGTAAAGATGTCAACCTCTGGAGGAATCAAGCTCGCTCAGAAGAAAATACTCAAGATTAGAAAAATTAAGTAACAAAAAATACTGTCATAAAATATCATAAAACAATCCAGATCTTCCACATCCATTCCTATTTGACTTATGACAAATGCTACAGGTGTCATTTGGAACACAAGCATTTGCTGTGTTTACTAGACTATAAAACAAAGTTCAACAGTTGATATTTATGGATAATGGCTTTTACAATGTCATAGATATAGACATTTGCTCAATATCTCTCAAACTGAAAGCTACAAAATGGTAAACTTAAAAAAACCAGCGTGAGTGAGGCTATAAATCTAAATCTGTACACCTCACAGACAGGCAGGGCAGCTTCCAACAGCTGAAAGCTAATATGTTAACTAATATGTTAAATAACTGGATCTGTTCTTTACCTTTAGCCTGTGTGCCACGCCCGTGTCTGCTGCTGGCACTGATCGGACAAAGGTGAGTTTGGATCAGTAAAAACTATCCTCACTGATATGATTAGGTTTATATTTAGATCAAGTAAACCTGGGACAGTTTAAAGAAGGAAAAGTGAAGAACCGAGCAAGAGTATTAATGGCATTTGAGGGATAATTATTTGCAAAAGCAAGTTATCGTGGGAAATATTTCTACACAGTCTAGCTACTTGTTTGTTTATTTAATTCCAAATCGTTATTGATGACTATTCGTAACAGGAGCAAGTTTATAAGTTTATAACAAGTGTATAACTGGTGACCGTATTTGACCAGTGGCATAGCCAGAGATTTGGTTTTGGAACTGGCCTTGACAAACGTGGGTGGGCACAGTTTTCACAGTTCTGGCATACGCAAAACAAAATAAAACCGCTAATTATTTTACAAATCCACAATTAAATTGGTAATTAACTGAAACACTGATTAACTAATTATCTCATCTAATTACTGAGTGTTAGTCCTTTTTTTAACCTGTTTCGTTTGGAAGGCGGTCAGTGAGAGATTGCCGACATTCTGATTGTTTTTCGTTTTGTATAAAACAGACATAAAAATACTGTCTGTAAGCTGTACAGTTTGTCATGGTGCCATGAGTGGTAATAACATAAAGACAGTATGACGAACCACAAAACCATCAATCCCACCCAACCCTAAATCAGTCACACTCACACAGGGGCAATTTAGAGCAGCCAACGCATGTCCCTGGAATGTGGGAGGAAACCAGAGCAGCGACAGAAACCCAAGATATCAGCAAGCCAAAGCACTTCTACATCCAGTTACTTGTGTTTAGACTCGTGTGAAACACAGGCTTGCAAACCTTAGGCTACAAGATTCCAGTGAGAACCTACCACATTATTGGCTAGGTCTTGGGCATGGTCATCCATTGATGCTTGGAAATGAGTCGAGCCTCATAGAAGATCCGAGTCGGGTGGGCCTGGACGAACAGGTAAAAGACCAGAGTTTATCAGGTGCACAGTTCATCGACACCTGTGGGCCATTTTCATCAGACAGAAACACAAACGGTACATTTAATATGTATGCACTTATTACAACCCATCCAGCCGTGATAAAACAAAAACTAGTGCCCAACTAAATTCCAGTGAAATGATCGGGATTTTACTTTCAAAGTCATGAAAAGTATAATGTGACTGTGGCTTTAGACTCCGGACCCTACCCCACGACTCTGACCATGATAACGATTGGTAATGACTGATAACGATATGATATGATTCATTTGCTTTTATAGTAGCGTCAATGGCTATTCATGACAGGAGCAGGGTTATATGGATAATATTCAGACACATTTTCTATATATACACAAACATGCATAATGTATAATGAAATCGCCCCTATCCCCTATTTTTGTTAGCAGTATATATGAGCATAATAACCGGTGGTTCATATGATTACTTTCTTAATTTAGCAAGGAACAAGTTACTTCGATACTACTCAGACACACACTATATACAGTTTGCTCACATCAATTGGGAGATATTAAAATGAAATCTCCCCTAACATAATAAACCCTGTTTTTGTGAGCAGCATATAGGACTAGGGCTGTACCGATCCGATATTCTGTATCGGCATTGGCCCGATATGTGGCAAAATCACTGGATCAGAGGTTGCATGATGGAAGAACAGTTTAATCCGATATCTCTCCTATCACGTTTATGTTTTACTGCAATGTGAACGACACGCCGTAAACAGAGATGTGTGACGTGAGCAATAGCTGAAACTCGAGTTAAAACTGTTAGCTAGCAGCGTGCTCAGCATGTCAGCTGTGTGGAGTTATCGTTAGCTCAAGGAAGATAAAATTAAAACAGCCGAGTGCAACGTATTCAACAGCAGTGTTCCAAGAGGTGTTAGCAGTGTATCGGTCTGATATCGGTATCGGCACATATTCAAGTTTACTGTATCAATATCGGGCATTAAAAAATGGTATCGAACCAGCCCTACAAAAAAGGTTTGTGATGGTAAAGCATATACCACTTTGTAATGCTCTCACTCTTTCTCTCAACACTTAAAAGGCGTTTTGTCACCAAGGATGCCAAGCGAAGGCGTATCTGGACTTTCTGATTCTCCACACATTCTCTGCTGGGGACAGGTCAGGACTGCAGGCCAACCCAGTACCTGTATTCTCTTCTTCCTTAGCCCCAGCTTTAGTAGCTGTACTTTCATTCGATCTCTAAGGGGAGTTCTCACATAACATCCCTAGACAACATCCTGTAGACTCGCAGCTAAAAGTGCACATGTGAAAGAGGTTTATAGAGTGAGAAACACGAGGTTATGCAAACAGCTGCTTCTGAACGCTTTGGCTCCGACGAGACAGCACATACCAGAAAAGTTATAATCAATTTGCATCTGCTGCCAGGAAGAGCTGATGGCCAGCAGTGCAGTTCATCTTGGCTCAATCTCAGCTTGCTTGATCTGTTTTCCAATATTACATCTTGCTAGGGGAATGTAGATTTCCCAGTCATCATTATTAAGTTGCCACCATAAAGTGCTTTAGAAGATGCCCAGTCGATCCTTCCACCGTTACTATAACCATTACTTCTACTCAAAATAAGCGCCAACGTTTACATAATCTAATAATTACTGTTCTTATATTATTCATATTCAGAACACCTTATCCTTAATTGACCTCATTTAGTTTAGGGGCATTTGTGCTGCATGACAGCGAGCTTCATTTTTGTCCTTTTTCATTGATTTTAATCAGTGTAACTGTTATAAGTACACACTGGACCAAACTGCAGTCCCTCCCTAGACGCATTCGCTTATCTGGACTTTGATTTACCAAAGGTCACTCCTACACTACTCCCTTCATCACATCAGAATAAAAAACACAGACGCTTGGCTACAAATAACAATAAACCAGCCCCATTCCCACCTAAAGGCTTTAATCAAATCCCACTCTATACTTCATATCTTTGAGACTTAAGCACAACCAGACTGGAGCCACCTCTCAAAGCAAGACAAGCATCAAGACTGTTCTCCATGCTGAACGTTCTCTGGATGTCCTCTTGCTGTCTTGAAATGGACACTGAAGACTTAAAATCTCACTTAAGCTAAGCCTAAGGCTTACTGTAGACTTTAAATTCTTATTTTAGGATTGAGTAATTATTTATTTAAACTATTATTATAACTTTGATTCTTATCTACATCATCTCTTAAGTTCTCTTATAATATTAAGGAGTTTTTCTGCTTTCCACTGTCTTCTAGGCTTGCTCAGTTAGAATTCCAACCCTAGACAGATTTGACATTTATTTGTTGTTTAATTGTCTCCTGCTTTTATTTTAGTCATTGTCACACTGATGTGTGCTTATTAGACACTTTGTTTGGCCTAGCCCTCTTTTGACCCTTTTCACCTCCCACAGTAGGCTGCTCAGCTACAGCCTATTTAAGCCATCACTCTTGTGTTTGTCCTGACCTCTCATTGCGCACGCCTTGTTTCTCCAGGCTCTTGATTTTCGGTGGGTTGGTTCTTCTTCTCTACTCACTGTTGTGTTGTGTTGTGTTGTGTTGTGTTGTGTTGTGTTGTGTTGTGTTGTGTTGTGTTGTGTTGTGTTGTGTTGTGT